>PISX010005241.1:47762-101287 GCA_004024625.1 Mellivora capensis
GTCCATATACACTATGGAGTATTATGCCTCCATCAGAAAGGATGAATACCCAACTTTTGTAGCAACATGGACGGGACTGGAAGAGATTATGCTGAGTGAAATAAGTCAAGCAGAGAGAGTCAATTATCATATGGTTTCACTTATTTGTGGAGCATAACAAATAACATGGAAGACATGGGGAGATGGAGAGGAGAAGGGAATTGAGGGAAATTGGAGGGGGAGATGAACCATGAGAGACTATGGACTCTGAAAAACAATCTGAGGGTTTTGGAGGGGTGGGGGTTGGGAGGTTGGGTGAGCCTGGTGATGGGTATTATGGAGGGCATGTATTACATGGAGCACTGGGTGTGGTACATAAACAATGAATTGTGGAACACTGAAAGTAAATTTAAAAAAAAAAAAGAAAGAAAAGAAAGAAAGAAAGAAAGAAAGAAAGAAAGAAAGAGGCCAAACAGGAGGTATGGATGGTGGGGGCTGGAACCCTCTGGAGGAAGAAAGTGACAAGGAGAACCCAGCAGGGAATCATCTCCCGATCTTCTTGGAGTATGGGAGTTTTGACTGGTTTCAGAATCTTGTTACACTTTTTCCAGAACCAAGAGCCTTTGTCTTCCTTAAACACACACATGCGCGGGGAAGGTGGGAAACATTGACATATTAGAATTCAAAAAAGGGTAAGCATATTTTTGGAGGAAAGAAAGGAAAATCACACTGCATTTCATTTTTGATCATTTCCATTTAATTAATTAACAAAACCTTGCAGGAACTTCTGAATGAATACGTCCAAGTTGAAGGGCAACCCTGTTGCACAAAATTTGACCTCTTCTCCCCGACCACACCCCATCTCCTTCTCTCTGGCAATGCCCAGTCTTCTTTCATCTCTGACCACGCCCAATCATTGTTCTTCCTGGCCACGCCCTGACCTTGTTTCTCTCTGGTCATGCCCAGACCTTGGTCTTCTCTGGCCACGCCCAGTCCTCAGTCTCCCTGGCTACGCCCAGACCTTCTTCTTTCCTGGCCATGCCCCAGTCTTCATCTTCCCTGGCCCTGCCCAGTCTCTGTTCTCCCTGGCCAAGCTCTGATCTCCTTCTCCCCAGGCCCCGCCTCAACCTAGTTCTCTCTGGCCACGCCCTATCCTCATTCCTCCCTGGACACGCCCCATCCTTAGTCTTCGCTGGCCACGCCCAGACCTCGTTCTTCCTGACTACATCCATAACCAAATCATTTTGCCCCAAGTCATTGGTTGTGGGATGCAGGGGATTGCTTTGGTTCTCTGCTCTTCAGGCTCTCCTCTAAAACAAGGGGGATGTAATTTGGGTAAGTATGCACTTTAGCATTTTGGTTGGTCTTCAGGAGAGCAGAAGCCTTACAGGACCCCCAGTGCTCCCTCCCGGGCCCACTCCTGGCCCTTAAGGCCCCTGGGGAGGAAGGCCTCCTCCACATGGGAAGCAGTCTAGGCTATCCTAGACGTGAAGATATTGCAACACACACATGTTAACCTAGCAGCTGCAGCATACATATATTAAACTCTGTGGTCTCCTCATATCCCACTAAAGTGACAGAAAAACCAAGAACAGAAGGTTGGGAGAAGAAACATCAGAAAAGAGGAGAAATTCATAATATTTTGAAAGGTGAAAACATAATGGACAAATGCTATCTGACTTGGCAGGAGGGAGAAAGTTGAACCCTGCTTGCTGGAGGGAGGTCGGGGGGTGGTTATAAAAAACAAAAGTCTCCCTGCCACAGAGCTGCAGAGAGTCTCGGAAACCAGGAGCAACAGGTCTATATCTCCAGGCAAGAGTCCAGAGTCATGCTGGAAACAGGACTGGTTGAAAGATTGTCCAGGAGTGGTGGCACACTCGGGTTCCTTCCTCCCTTGCACATTTGTTCCACACCCCGAATGCTAAGCCACTTACCCCCTTTCTGAATGTCTGCTCCCTGCCCACCCTTCAGAATACTAGAAGTTTCCTCTGACCAGTCAAATCAGAGGGTCTCAGGGCACTGGACCCAGCTGAGGGCGGGACAAGTGACAAGCATGCTCTCTGAAGTGGGAGATGAGCTCACCCCATCAGATGACATTGTAAAGTATAGTGTAGTCTTGGAGGGAAAGGCATTCCTAAATTTGCAGTTTGGAA
Source organism: Mellivora capensis (assembly GCA_004024625.1). Lineage (NCBI taxonomy): Eukaryota > Metazoa > Chordata > Mammalia > Carnivora > Mustelidae > Mellivora > Mellivora capensis. Next base: position 49,895 of record PISX010005241.1, read on the forward strand.
TTCATAGTTTGGCCCCTTTGGAAACCGGTAAGCTGGTTGCTCTTCTCACATCAGTCTCCATGTGTTAACTCAAAAGAGAGCCTTTGGGGGGATGGTTTGAATCCCAGTGGAATGGTATGTTGACACTGAGATTCTCTGCATGGGCAACGTGCCTTCCTTGTGCCACTATTCAAAGTATTTGCTGCCCCTGCTGTGGGAAGATTCTACCTCCTCATCCTGCATTGACCTTGGCCAATGAAATATAAGTGGAAGTGATGTGTGAGGCTTTGTGAACGGAAGCTTTGTGCAGCCATCTGCTCCTTCTTTGCCACAGAACCAGCTTGTCCTGGAGAGAAGTAGGATCCTGGATCTTCAGCTCGGGTCCCAGGATGAGGACAACATGAGGCAGATTGAATGTAGTGTGCATAGCAAGTAAACCTTTATTGTTGTAAGCATCTATAGTTTTAGGGAGTGTTTGTTCCCTGAGTATTTGAGAGCCAAAAGTGCCTACTACTTCCCCAGGGACAGCTGCAGCCAGGATTGGCAGGAAGGACATTCTTTCTCCTGCATGGGATGAGTGCTCCTGGCTCCTCAAAGACAAAGGTCTGGACTATACCTGAAGATGACACCTTTGGCCTAGACATAGTCCCCTTCACAGAGCTCCCCGGCTGGCAGTATGAGGAAGGACCTCCATCTTTTGGACTGCAGATAGCATAAGGAGACTAGAGTGGGAGGACACAAGTTAGGGCATCTCCTTCAAGGAATCCCAGCCATACCCCAGGACTTTGCAAGGCCTGGAGGTGCCAAGTAGGAAGGTGGGAACAATGAATGTCTTGGTAGAAACCGGGTCTCTAGTTGTGCCAATTATTAAGCTTTTCTGTCTCAGGGCTCTACAGAGTCCATTGCTTCTTTGCCATGTGGCTCTGTCAGGCTCTGCCAACAGGAGACTACAAGACTGAAGGAAGAACTGGAATTCTCTTCTTCTTGTTTGCTGTCCCTGACATGCGCCCCTCACTCTGCTTGGTGGCAGCAGTTGGTTCCTGACCCTTCCATGCTCCCAGGAGCAGCCTTTTATACTCAGCCAGAAGGACAGCACAGCCAGACAAGCCCCTCATGCATGGGTCCCTCCTGCAAGCCTCTGTTTTGATAACCGCCCCCATCCTGTTTTCCTGACCACACCCCCTGCCTGATACAGGAAAGCAGACACCACATGCAGCCTCAGTGTGTGGCGACTGGGGATATCTAAGATAACTACCCAGAGGCGGGGGGTCTTTGGTCCTGTGAGTCAGAGGACTGGGCAAGTAGTTGTTGAGTGCTCCACCCCAAAATGTACTGGGTGTGGTGCAAGATACGGGACATTTAAACTATGGTCCTCACCACCAAAAAAGCTCAGCTGGAAAGAAGGGTTTTCTAAGTCCACATGCAGATCCAGGAAGGGACAATTTGTGAAAGCCAGAATGGTCCAAAAGGCCACCAAGGAGTCTCTCCCTGAAGGCTAATCAGGCTTCATCCAGCAACTCCAGGCATCTTCAGGGTAGACAGAGGCAGCACGTATAATCCATTCAACTTCCTGAAGGAGAGACAGAACTACAGGGAGCTTATCCTTTTACCAAGATTGCAGACCAAATTATAAATGGCCACTGATTGTGTCCTTTTCCCAGGAATGGCCAATTTTTTTTTTTTTCCACAATGAGCTATCAGAATGGCTAAGATTTAAAGGACTGACAATATCAAGTGTTGTCAAAGATTGGAGCAAATAGAACTTTCTCACTGCTGGTGGAGATGTAAATTGTTACGAACATGCTGGAATTCATGTGTCAGTATCTACTCAAGCTAAACCTCCTTTTAGTCTACAACCCGCAATTCTGCTCCTGGACTTCTACCCATGGGAACTGAGTGCTCGGGTGCACCACAGAACACTTACAAGAAGCTTTATTCCCAATAGCCTGAAGAAGGAAACAACCCAAATGTCCATTAAAAGTTGAAAGAATTTTTTTAATTGTCTGATATTCATACAATAGAATATAACCTAGCAGTAAAAAATAGCAAGCAATTTCTACAGGCAATAACATTCACAGACTCAATGTTAAACAAAAGAAGCCATACCCCAAAGAGCACTTACTGTGTGATTCTATGTGTATAAAGTCCAAAAACAAGAAAAGCTCCTCTGTGGTGATAGAGGTGAGAACAGTACTTATTTTTCAGGATATTATTGTTAGTAGGGTGGGTGAGAGAGCTTGCAGGCATGTTAGGAATGCTCTATGTCTTGGTCTGAGTGGTAGTTACAGAGGGATATGCAAATAGAGAGTTATTGGGGTGCTTGGATGGCTCAGTCATTGGATATCTGCCTTGGGCTCAGGTCATGATCCCAGGGTCCTGGAATCGAGCCCTGCATTGGTCTCCCTGCTCAATGGGGAGTCTGCTTCTCCCTCTCCCTTCCCCCACTGGTTCTTACTTGCTCTCTCAAATAAATAAATAAAATAAAAACCAGAGAGTTATTGAGTTACTTGCTAAATTTCTGTGTACTTTATTGTTTATATCTCAATAAAAAAGTGGGGGGAGAGAAAAAATAAATTGCTCAGACATCCCCTATCTGGTTTGGGTTCTCCTGCAGGCAGATCATGAGACTGGAGTTGGAGGCATATGGTTTATTATTCTGAGGTACAAGAAATGTACCTGGCTGATAGGAAGTGGAACAGTAACAAGGGGAAGATTGAAGGTGTGCTGGGAAGTCAGCTCTCAGTTCTTATTTTTAAAAAATGTTTTATTTAATTATTTGAGAGAGAGAGAACATGAGAGAGAGCACAAGCAGGGAGGAGGGGCAGAGGCAGAGAGAGAAGCAGACTCTCTGCTGAGCAAGGAGCTCGATGCGGGACTCGATCCCAGGACCCTGGGATCATGACCTGAGCTGAAAGCAGATGCTTAACTGACTGAGCTACCCAGGCACCCAAAAGTGCTCCTTATGTATTCACTGTTGCCCTCACTGGCACAGAACTGTGGCTCATCAGCCCCAACAGAGCCATCCCTGCAAAGGCCATGGCCACCTTTTTTGCCCACAGCTGCTGGCAGGAAGGACTTCAGCATGGCCGAGGGGTGCCATGCACATCCGCCACAGTGCTGTCTCTGAAGTGCTGTGAAAACCTGAGTCTTCAGCGAGCAGGACCTCTGCTGGCCTCTCCCAGCCTCAGACCCAGCTGTGAGCCTGCCCAAGAGCAGGGGCAGGGCGGTACTAAAGGGCTGTGGAGCAAGAGTGTGTATAAGATCTCTGCTGACCCCTGGTTTGCAAGACAGACAGCAGATACTCCTTCTTCTATAATTTTGATTACCTCTCGAGCTTCCATTTCTATTGGTGGAGGACCTACTGATCTTGGCAAGTCAAAGTAAATTCCAGCTACTTACTATTGAAAACATGCTCGCTTTACAGTAGCTCTTCAGATAATTTAGGCTGCTCAGGTGAATCCCAGGCTTTAGTCTTAGGCAGTCCCAGAAACCTCCAACTTTCTGTATGGCCACTCTTGTCATCCCCTTGCTTGGCATTGGTGACGTTCTCTATCCCCAACAACCATGCCCTTGGTTCTGATCTTGCTTCCAATCCATCCCACAGCCTAGGCCCACAGGAACCCCTCACCTCAGGGACTCGGTGGCTGGCATTATGGAAACCTCCTTCCCAGGCACCCAGAAATACTTGCAGTCTTCAGCTTCCAGTCTCCACTGGGCTGGAGAGGGAACATCTAGGGTCCCATTCAGAGCTGAATGCAGGGTCTACCTTCTCTCTTGCCCTCCCCCTGCATTCTGTGGCCTTCAGTGTTTCATCTGAACAAAGAGGCCATTCCCTCATGTCTGGCTTTGTGGATCAAACCTGAGACCACAGGAGGGGTCCCACAGTTCAACCATATACACACGGCTTACATCTGCGTGACCTGGACCCACTCTTCATCCAACAAAATTCAATTTAAAAACCACTTAAGTTCTCTTCCCTCTAAGTCTTTTCTTCTGCTTGAAGTATCAGAAGAAAACAGTGTCCCTGATGCCTATTTTGTCTGTTACAGAACATTTTTCTCATGCCCAATTCCCTATCTGTGTACTAAGGAGAATTTCTCTTACAATGTCTAACCCAATGTAAAAATAGGAGGGCAACCTTGAACCCAAAGGATGGCAAAGTTGGACAGGCAATTAAATAAGCTAGAAGACGATATATAGGCAAACAAAGGGACAAGAGGAAGCAGAAAAGGCTGGTCAGCTGGGGTGAGGAGCAGGGAGCTGAGGAGAGAAGGCGATGAGCAGAAACTAGTGCCAAATACCTCAGTGGACTCACGTGCCTGAGTAGCACTGGGGACCCAGGTGGGGTGTTTGTGCTTGGGTCAAATGAGCCCTCAGTTCTCCCCCATTTGTGGAAGTCCATAGAGCAAGAGGAAGTTGACCCTGGCCACCCACCCAGAGCCTGGGGAGGATCCTTCCTTTGCCTTGTTGGATTCCGGGAGTCCCCACAGTCCTCGGTGATCCTTGGCTTGTGGCTGCGTCGCTCCCATCTCCGCACACCCCCCTCCTCCCTGTGTCTAATCTCCCTTTGCCTCCCCAAGAACTCCTGTGATGGCACCGAGGGCCCACCTGGATAATCCAGGATGATCTCCTCATCTCAAGATCCTTAACTTGATCACACCTGCAAAGTCCTTTTTCCAGACAAGGTCACGTTCACAGGTTCCAGGGATTAAGACATGGACGTACCTCTAGGGCACCATTTCTCAACCAACGGTGCCATCCTCGCTCTCCTGGCTGAAATGCACAACAGAGAAAGGAAAAGAAAAGAAAAATCACGCAAAATGCAGACCTCACCCACCAGACAGTTCTACAGAGAGAGACGCATGGGCAGGAAAAAGTGTTAATGTTTCCCACAGACGCTAGGACCGTCTGTGGCACAAGAGAGAGCCCAGCTTCAATCTTCATGTCAATGTGTGTTATTTCTTCCTTGAGAGAAACAAAAACGAATAATCCAGTGTTGCTGAGTGAAAGAGCTCACAGACGGAAGAGCTGGGGCTGGCTGCGTGCCCCTGGCTCGTGGTGACCCGATCCACCCACCCGGCCTCCCCTCTGTCTCCCACCAGCTCATTTCAGCTCCTCCAGGCCGAAGGGCTCCCACCCCATGCCTCACTGCAGTGAAACTGTCAGTGCCCCCATTTAAAACCCATTTGTGGAAGGCTCATAAATCACACCCTTGGAAAGCTCACTCCTCATTATAACTCAGCAGAGAACAACTCTGTTCAGAGATTTAAATAAATGTGAGTGTGTAGTCTGCTGTTTATTTTTTCAGCAGGGGGTCATGGGTAAGAGGATTCTGCACCACATTCTTTCAGCTATTCCTGTTACTAAAGCCAGGAATAATTTTAGACCATCTCTTCAAATATAGCAGTCTCGATTGTCAGATTCAGCAAGTGGCTCAGAATTGCAACAAGCTTCCCCTCGGACCCTGCAAAACAAGATCAGTGTCCCAAATTTTGCAATTAGAGCTTCCTTCCTTTGGACTTGCCCCTGGTCAAAACACTAATATTGCTGCAAAGGGCCACACTTGAAGCATGGTTTTATTTATACATTTACCCTAACATTTTATCAGAGCAAGTCTTATGGTGGGAGTGCAAGATAGTCTGCTGGACAGGACAGGGAGACAACACCGAGGCTGGAAATGAGTAATCAAGGGCTTGGCTGGTCCCAGGCAATGCCTGGAGAGGGTCCCTTGTGATTCTAACTTCATAGGTGAACTAAAAATGTTACCTTGTGTCCAAGGTTGTGTTCTTCCACATAGATTCCCATCTGGTAGGCACCAAAGCTCCTCCATTTATGAGCAGGGTGGGATCTAAGAGGCTGCACCCAAGCCCATTTGTTCCCATCCAAAGTTACAAGTTACCAAAGTGTGTATGTCCACGTAAGTTGAGTTGCATGGAAGAGCTGTCTCCAGACCATGAAACACTAGTTGCCTTGAGGATGACTTGCTCCCCAGCAAGATCTCAGACATGACGTATTTCTGGAGGTGGAAGAGATTTGCAAGGATGCGATAAAATAGACAAAAGGACACAGACAGACTGACAGAGAAAGCTGAGTCTTTCCTGGGGGGTAGGGAGGGGTAGGGAGGGAGGGGACAGATGTGTGTCACCAGGCTTCTATGACTAGAAGCTGAGTAGGAACCACCAAGGACCAGGAAAGGAATGCTCTGGGCTTGGCTTAAAGGCAGGGAGATGAGATTGGGTTAACTCAGAATCTGAGTGGCAGGAACTGGCCTGAACCTAAAGTGACAAGGAAGGGTGGGGCTGTTCTGAGGCAGGATCCCCTAGGGGGACCGAAATCTGAGATTCTTATTGTAGGAAAAAAAAGTCTTCGAAGAACCGCTCAGTGCTCTAGCATGGGAGAAAGGGGGCTTCCCCATCTACTGACAAAATCAGATGTAGATTCTCTCTGGAGGAAAGCTTCCCAAGTTAGTTTGCAGGAATCCCACAAATTAAAATGAAGCACAACCTCATAAACAAAAATCAACAAATATTGGGAAAGCAAGTCACTATGAATGAAAGGTAACAGAAACAAGAAACAACTTCAGAATCCCAAGGAAATAGAAGTTTCTATGGTAGCAACTGGCATGCAGAACTATGAATATGAAACATCTAAAGGAAAAAGGATACACTTATAATGTGCAAATGAACAACAGGACCATCAGCATGAATTGGTAGAGGCAGGTCGGGGGTGGGGAGGGTCGGTGAAGAACAAACAGAATGTCTAAAAATTAATAAGATAACTGTCGAAGAAAAAACCCCAACGGATAAGTTAAACCATAGATTACACTCTGTTATTTCTTTAAAGATTTTACTTATTTATTTGAAAGAGAGAGAGAGAGAGCACAAGCAGGGTGGAGGGGCAGACGGAGAGGGAGAAGCAGATTTCCCAGTGAGCAGGGAGCCCAACACGAGACTTAATCCCAGGACCATGAGATCATGATCTAAGCTGAAGGCAGACATTAAATCAACTGAGCAACTCAGGCACCCCCATAGATTATACTTTTAAAAGAGAGAATTAATAGACTGGAAGATACATCTGAAGAATTTACCCAGAATACAGCAGAGAAAAAGACCTGAAAATATGACAAAGTGTGACAGATACGGAGAAAAGCATGAGAAGGGCTAGCACGGGGGTTGGCAAACTCTGGCCCAGGTGCCAGCTCCAGTTGGCCACCTGTTCTCATAGAAAGTTTTACTGGGCGGCTTAGTCATTAAGCATCTGCCTTCAGCTCAGGTCCTAATCCCAGGGTCCTGGTTCGAGCCCTGCATTTGGGCTCCCTGTTCAGCGGGAAGCCTGTTTCTCCCTCTCCCTCTCCCACTCCCCCTGCTTGTATTCCCTCCCTCATGGTGTCTCTCTCTGTCAAATAAATAAATAAAACCTTTTAAAAAAAAAGGAAACTTTTATTGGAACACCCCCACACATTGGTTTATGTATTACTCATGGCGTCTTTCACATTACAAAGGAGTTAGATACTTGTGATAGACATTTTATGACCTCCAAGCCTAAAATATTTACTCTGGCCTTTTACCCACCCCCCAAAATTGCCCCTGGTCTAATATATATATAAACATGAACCCAGAATAAAAATACAGAAAAAAAGACAGTAATAGTTTAAAAAATAATGACTAAAATTTCCAGAACAATTTAAAATGTGAAACCGTATACCCAGAGAGTAAAATATATTCTCAGCAGGGTACATAAAAAGAGTCATGCTTGCTATGTAGTTTGAATTGTATCCCTCAAAAAGATATGTCCAAGTCCTCATCCCCAGTACCTGTGAATGTGACTTCATTTGGAAATAGGGTCTTTGCACATGCAGCCAAGTTCAAGGACCCTGAGTGAGCTCATCCTGAATATCAGATGGGCCCTAAATGCAGTGGCTGGTGTCCTTACAGGAAAAAAAGGAGAAAGAGAGATAGAGAAAGGGGTTGGGTGTCCATGAGACAGAGAGACACAGGGAAGAAGCCACGTGAAGACAGAGGCAGAGATTGGAGAGCTGCTACCACAAACCAAGGGACAGCTTGATGTCAAGCCTGGATTTCAGGCATTTGACCTCCACAACGTTGAGAGAACACGTTTCTGTTGTTTTGAGCCACCAAGTCTGTGACAATCATGGCAGCCCTAGGCCACACACAGGTTCTGTTTAGTTGGGCAGAATAAAGATGACTCCAAGTTTATTGTCATTCTCCACATCAAGAGATGTTAAGCACCTTCTGTCCTCTTGGGCCGCTTGGGTGGCTCGGTTAAGTGTCTTTGGATCCCAGGGTCCTGGGATCAAGACCCACATCAGGCTCCACACTCAGCAGGGGTCTGCTTCTCCTTCTGCCCCACCCCTGCTCATGCTCTCTCTTTCTCTCTCTCTCTCTCTCAAATACATAAATAAAATCTTCTAAAAAAATTATCTTCCATCCTCCTGAATCTGAGTCGGCCCATGGCTGTTGAAACCAACAGAGTATGGCAGAAGTGATGCCATGCCAGTTCTATGCCTGAGACATCAGAAGTCCTGGCAGGTTCTGCCTTTACATCTTCGGGAGCCTTGAGCTGCCTCACGGGAAGTACAGCTACCTACCCTGCTGACAAAAGTACATGGAGAAGCCAGAGGAGAGAGAGGGAACCAGGACTCCATGGAAAAAGAAAGGCCCCGCCACCCAGATTCAAGCTGGCCCAGCCTTCTAGATGCCCCTGATACCCAATGTTCTGGACTTAGCTTCCAGCTTTGTCTCCCTCCTGTCCCATCCCAGAGACTGGTTCTTCAGTCGAGAGGCCCTAGTACCTTCTCAATCCCAGGGCACACACCCAGAGGCAGCTCTCCTCAACCAGTCCTGCCAGGGGCTCCTGTCACAGGTGGATGAGCCATCTTGGATGTCTCAGCCTGGTCGAGGGGTGAGAGGAATGCAGCCCCAGGCAAGATCACATTGAGCCGAAGAACCACCCAGCTGATCCCCAGTCTACTCACAGAACCACAAGCAGACGAGGCATCGACCAGCCAGAGAAGGATCTCCTTGCAGATATAGGCACTACAGGCAAACCCACATGGAGGTGCATGGTGGGTTCTCGGTTCCTGTTCTCAGTAGATGAGTTGACGATAATAAATTATTTAGACAGATATGACTAGGAGATTTACAGAACATCCAGACAATGGTTGACTCTTAGGTCTTAGTATCTAGGACTCCAATTTTGTTAACCACACACAAGGAGTGCTGCTTCTTTTTCTTCTTCTTCACCTTGTTTTACACCTGTGTAAATAAAACTACAAATCAAATAAAGAAAATATCAAGTTAATGAATATGGAAATGAAAATATCATAAAAACAAACCCATGTGGTTAACTGTGTGCCTTAGGGCCAGAAACTTGACCACTAGGTGGAACTGTAGAAACAAAACATCTCATGTATGGGTAATCATGGACATCTCAGGCCATGAGGAGAAAAGCACCTCAGATCTGAGACAAACAAACTAAAACAGGGTCAGCAAAATCAAGGGAACCTTGCGAATTCCCTGTAAGGTACTAACTGCCAAGCAGAAATAACTTGATCCCAGACTTTTGTGATGCTGCTGTTTGAAAACTAGTCAGGATCCTTGTGGATGTGAGAATCATGTGAAAAATTTGCTGTTTTTCTTTTTTTAAAAGATTTTATTTATTTGTTTGTTTGTTTGTTTGACAGAGAGAGATCACAAATAGGCAGAGAGGCAGGCAGAGGGAGAGGGGGAAGCAGGCTCCCCGTTGAGCAGAGAACCTGATGCGGGGCTCCATCCCAGAATCCTGGGAGCATGACCTGAGCCAAAGGCAGAGGCTTAACCAACTGAACCACCCAGGTGCCCAAAAATTTTGCTGTTTTTCTACTGTGCAAAAACTAACTGTAATTTCAGTAGCCTGTAGTTTTTTTTTCCTTTAAATTCCTTTGGTATTTTGTATGATAACCTCAGGGAGAAAATATTGACAAGAAAGCAAGAGTAGGACCTGAAAGGAAAATATGAGAATTAAGTGAGTATCTATATCCTGGACAGCCATATTCCTCCCACTCACTCCCCAGAACACTGGATAAAGGTGTTTTTTCTCCAGGCAAGAAACTGGAAGATTTGTCCCTGAGAAGACGAAATAGGTCCAGTGAAAAGACACAGGTATTAACAATTGGGACACCCCCCCCCCAATGAGAAAACCAGATAACCTCTCAATCACCCTACGATGAAGCCCCACTACCCACATGTCCCACCTACATCTATAGGGCTTTCAATCAGAATTCTTCTCTGACATGAGGACAAACCAGCATCTCTCCCTTTTGTTTTTGTTCTCCATGTTTTCCTCTGTCCTGTTTTTTTGCTTTGTTTTATCGAATAAGACATCATCCTCTAATATCATGTTAGACACTTTTTTTCTAGCATTCTAACATGAGATGGCAAAAAAAAAAAAAGAAAAAAGAAAAAAAGACAAGTGTGGGAGCAAAAGGAAACATCAAGAATTTATATAGCAAAATTCTCCAAGAGAATATAGTACATCTATAAAACAAGAATAGAGTGACAGAAAATAAGGCATAGCCAGAGAACAAGAATGAGGTCCTAGAAAGTAATGATGTATTAACTAAAATGAAAAATTCAATAGTTGGATGAGGGGAGTTGAAAAAATATCCCAGAAAGTAGGATAAAATATCAAAGAGGTAAGTAAGAGAAGAAGGTATGAATGAAAATCAGAAAACCAATGCAGAAGTCAACATGCAACAACAGGAGTTTTGTAGAAGACAGATAATACAAAGAGGAAGAAATCATCAAAGGAAGAATTCCCATGGGGTACCTGGGTGGCTCAGTGAGTTAAGTGTCCAACTCTTGATTTCAACTCAGGTCATGATCTCAGGGTCGTGGGACTGAGCCCCACGATGGACTCTGTGCTCAGCATGGAGTCTGCTTGAGATTCTCCCTCTCCCTCTGCTCCCCTCCCCTCACTTGCTCTCTCTCTCTCTCTAAAAAATAAACAGATAAAATCTTTAAAAAAAAGAAGTTTGTAGACCTTAAAAAAAGAAAGAATACCCACAACAATTGTCATCACCAAAGAGCACGATTTTCCAGATTGAACAGCTCAGAGAGAATCCAGCACAGTGAAGGGTGGGGGAAGCCTCCATCAAAGATTAAAAAACAAAAAAAAATGTAACTTTCAGAGAGGCAAAAACAGTACAATTTTTAGGAATTAGAATGACATCAACTGCTCAATAGCAACATTAGAAGCTGGAAGACAGTAAAGGAATACACTCACAGTTCTGAAGAAAAATTTCCAATGTAGAATTCTATAATTAGTCAAACTAGTAACTCAAGGAGGAGGGAAGGATGAAGACACAAATATGTGAAATCTTAAAAATATGTCCTCCCATGCATCCTTTCTCGGGAAGCTAATTAGGGTGTGCTTTACTCAATGAGAAACAAGCCAAATGAATGAGAAAGAGAGAGAGGTAGAGGGAGAAGGAGAGAGAGAGAGAGAGAGGAGACACAAAGTGGAAGAGAGAGAGAGGAGGAAGAGGGACAGAGAGAGAAGAAGGAAGAGAGAGAGAGAGAACTAACACATGGGAGACACGGGGTGTCAGAGCCTAGTAGGGTTTGATGAGAAACAGGGTTTTATATGTCCTCAAAGTAGTTCTCTCACAAATATTTATTAATGAAAGAGGGAATAGGATTCTTTTATGGCAGAGAAGCCTTAATCAAATGATTATAATCAAGTATAATTACAAGAAATAAATGATTATATCACCTTAATCAAATTATTAAATTTAAACTCAACAGGCAATGAACATCATGCACCCCTGGGTGGGAGGCAGGGAGCACACAGCCCTCATGAGGGAGATGTGCTGCCTGGAACTAATCAGGAAAAACAACAGACAGAAAGGTTGAGGGACTATTTCAGATTAAAGGACACTAATGAGACATGACAGCTAAATGCAACACATGATCCTGGATTAGATCCTGGACCTGGGGTAGGGGTGGTGGGGGGAGTTATAAAGAACATTATTGGGAAAATTGATGAACTATGAATATAAACTCTGGATTAAATAATAGTACCAGGGTTATAAGAGTAAATTCCCTAGTTTTAATCATTGTATTGAAGTTCGGGAAGGTACTATTCTTGTTCTTAGAAAATACACATTGAGTATTTGGGGGGCAAAAGGGCATAAGGTCTCTAATTTATTTTAAAATGATTCAGAGAGAGCGAGTGAGTGAATAATCAAATAGGAGGAGATGAAAACAAGTGGTGCATCTAGGTAAAGGGTTTATGAGGGTTTCTCACAGGATTCTTGTAACACTTCTGTAAGCTCGCAATTCTGTAAAAAGTAAAACTTACAGAAAGTCTCATTCTTCTCATTTAAAGTTCAGTCCATTGAAGTTTGCATTTTATGGTAAAAAATGTAGCTTTACTAATGGCATAAACTGAAATGTGTTACCTATTTTTAAAAAATAAAGTAAAATGTGTTAACTATAATGGAATTAAAATGTAAAAACTTAAAAAAAATAAATAAAATGCCAAGTACCTGAGAGGTTAAATAGTATCCACCCAGATGTAGGCTGCAGGCTAATCAACTTCCCTATGCCTCACTTTTCGCATCTGTCAAATGGACTAATAACAGTACCTATTAGTTTAGATGACAGGTTTTTGAGGACTATGTAAGGTAAAATGTGTAGTATCCACTCCACACACACACACACGAAAAAGCTCACTCTGAGAAACATACCCTCATAGACGGAACTCCTCCCTTGCTCTGGCATCTCAGACCTCGGCACACAAAGTGATACTCTGTGACTTATTCATGTATATGCCTGATATTAAGAATCCTATACAGGGGCCTCTGGGTGGCTCAGTCAGTTAAGCTCTTGCCTTCAGCTTAGGTCATGATCTTAGAGTCCTGGGATTGAGACCCCCATCAGGCTCCCTGCTTCTCCCTCTCCTCCCCTTTCCTCCCCACTCATGCTCTCTGTCACTATCTTTGTTTCCCTGTCTCAAATAAATAAATAAAATCTTTAAAAAAAAAAAAAAAAGAATCCTATGCAGCAAGAATGCGACAAGAGCCCTGTGTAGTTCTGACATGTTCCACTAGTTCTTTTTCCCCCCATTGATTTCTTTACATTTCAGAAGTGTCCCCAAGCAGCCGTTTATACAGAGAACAAAGGCAAGCTTCTGGGCATGTCTCTCTCTAAACACAGTACAAAGGAGCAGGTGGGGTGGGGGGAGACTAAGAGGCACATCCTCAGTCACTGGGCTTCCGAAAGCGATGCACCTGAGACAGCCACCTGGCGGTCTGCCGACATGAGCCTCGAACACAGGAAATACCATATTTGACTTCTATTTATGATGAAGTATCAGAGCAAACTTTGTGCTAAGAACGACTACAAAAACCGGGTAAGAGACAAGAAGCAACTGTCTGAGAACGCAGAGAGCAGCCCGGACCGGCCGGCTTTATCCTGCAGAGATCCTGGAGTAGAGAGAAATGCATGAAGGCAGAAGCCAGACTGACCCTACTTTCTCCCTTGGAACCTTCCAGCTTGAAACACTGGCTACGCATGATGAGTGAAAAGCGTTGGGGTCGGCCTGAGGTTTGCATCAGTCTCATGGAAAAAAACTAACTGAGTTTAGGACAGCCAAGACACCCAGTGCTTGAGGTGCAAAAATCCCAGGAAAAAGAAAAACCGTGGAGGTGGGAGCTTGACATTCTACGTGGCTTTGGCCTGCAGTATATGCCGTACGGAGGTGACACACAGATCGGGAGGTGGCTTGTAAAGAGGTTAACAATCTAAGTGGAGCTATCAATGGTTTTATGGATTAAGTAGTGTATCTCCCAAAATCATGTCTTCCCAGAACCGCAGCAAGAGACCTTATTTGGACACGTAGTTCTGTTAGTATCTTGGGGTGAAAGCATCCTGATTTAGAACGGGCCCTAAATCCAATGACAGTGTCCTCAGAAGAAGAGACAAGGACACGAGGCAAAGCTGCATGATGGCGGAGACAGAGCCTGGAAGGACCCGAGCACAAGCCAAGGAACACTTCGGGTCACCTGAAGCTAGACGAGGCAAGAAAGGATCTTCCCAAGGACCCTTAGAGGGAGCATGGCCTGATGGCCCTTGATTCCTGGCCTCCAGAACTGGGAGAGAAGACATTTCTGTTGCTTAAGCCACCAAGTGTGTGGTGATCTGTTAGGGCAGCCCCAGAAACCTGAGAGCCAGCGAAAGCAGGTTCAGTGTGAACTCCAGACTAGACCTTCTCAAGGATGAAAATAGAGAAAAGTCCGTATGAAACGTGTAGAACAGGGATGCCTTGGTGGCCCAATGGGTTGGGCCTCTGCCTTCAGCTCAGGTCATGATCGAGCTCAGGTCCTGGGATCGAGCCCCACATTGGGCTCTCTGCTCGGAGGGGAGCCCGCTTCCCCCTCTCCCTCTCTGACTGCCTCTCTGCCTACTTGTGATCTCTCTTTCTCTCTCTGTGTCAAATAAATAAAATCTTTAAAAAAAAAAAAAAAACGTGTAGAACATAGCATAGGGAGCTAACACAGGTTCACCGCAGCAGGAAAGACATGATGAAGAGGATGGAGAAAAGCAATACTGGAAGACAGACCAGCTGAGAAGTGGGACAAAAAACATTAAGGCAGGATAAATTATTTGTGGACAAACCAGTCAAACCGATAAAAACCAAAGACTGACAAGATAGAGAAAAAAAACCATCATATTCAAAGGGGGAATAATTATGCAGGCAACTGAATTTTCAAGAGGAATAACAGAAGCCAGAAGATATTGAAATTGAAAGAACCCTACTTACTCCGGGGGAGAAAACAGCCTCTACCAAAACCCTGCAGCAAACATCAGAAATATCCCAAGCTTTCCCCTGGAGACCAAGAATAAGGAAAGGATATCTGTTCTAAGCACTTCTTTTCAAAATTGTATTGGAGGTCTAGTTACCACAGTGGGAAATCAATAAATAAAAGATACAATGATTGTAAAGCATGAAAATGTAACTATCTGTAGCCAACATGCCTTTGGGTGACGGAGGAGGAAGTGCCCTGTCTCGTCCCTGAGGCAGGTCGCAGGTGTGTCCTGGCACGCCTCTGTGGGATGCCCTTAGCTGTGGGTTCCAGCGGCAGGTCCCTGGGAGGAGAGACGACTGGCTCCATGTAGCCACCTGGGGCCCTGGCAGGGTCTATGGTTCTGATGGCTGGAATGAGGAGGGCCGCACGCAGCCTCACTGAGTCCCATAGTGGGGCCCTGGGGCACCTCTGAGGGTCTGTACTCACCCTGAAAATACACACATCCCCAGGGGGGAAAGTGACAGTAAATAGCAAACAATAAACACAAATACATACCATGCCATGGTGACAGATGGAAAGACCACAGGAAGAGGAAAAAGATTTATACTTTTATTACCTTCAATGTCTCCCGCTTTTTGAACAAGAGGTCTCACATTTTTGTTGTGCACTGGTCCCCACAAATCTTGTAGATGGCCCTGAGTCCCTTTATTCCTCAAGGCACAGCTTAGACCAGCTGACGTCTCAGAGATAAGAGAGGAGGAAGGGGGAAGCCACACCGAAGTGATCGAGCCCTGGAGACTGTCGTTTTGAGGAGGTCCGGAAGGAAGCTCGCAGCCCTGTCTTTGGTCTCTAATGAACTCCTAAAATCGTGCTCAGGGGCCAGACATAAGCAGCTGAACTATCCATGCTCTCCTTCAGATGCATCTTTAAATTTCCAAATGGCTTGATATGCATTTCTTATTTTAAAGATTTTACTTGTTCATTTGAGAGAGAGAGAGGAAAAAAAAAAAGGGCAGAGGGAGAGGGACAAGCAGACTGCCCGCTGAACGCAGAGCCCGACGTGGGCTCCATCCCATGGCCCTGAGATCATGACCCAAGCCAAAATCAAGAGTCAATCACTCAACCAACTGAGCCACCCAGGCACCCCAGTTTGGTATGTGTTTCTAAAAGATAAGAACATTTCGAAAACAAATCGTCACAGTACCATTACCATACCTACAAGACTGACAGCGATACTCTGACAACATCAAGTATGCAGTCTGTGTTCACATTTCCCCGGTTTTCTCCTACATTTTTACCAGGTGATTTTCATGCGTTAAGATGCCAGGTTTCTAGCTTGCATGTGGGTCATTTGTCTCTTACCGTCCTTTCATCCTCAAGTTCCCTCCCCGCCTGCCCTCCTGCCTTTTTTCCTTACCATTTATTTGTCAAAGAAACTGGAATGACTCTCCTATAGTCTTCCACATTCTAGATTTCCTGGTAGCATTCCCTGATGTCTTTTAATATATTTCTCAGTCCCTGCATTTCCTGAAAACCGATCGATGGTCTAGTTAGGGACCGAATCAGATTCAGAGTTGATGTTTCTCGGCGAGGCTCTTTTATAAGGGATGTATATACTCCATCAGGAGGCAGGTAAGTTCTCTGAATTATCCTCAGCGCAGTCTCCATCTCTTTCCCTGGGTCTCCTCAGGCCCCCTTCTGGCCCCAGTGGTTAGCAGCCACTGACAGGTAGGTGATAGGTGATGAAATCCGTAACTTAATCAGAAGTTTAATTTATTTGTCAGCGAGAGTGAGAGAGCAAGCACAGGCAGACAGAGTGGCAGGCAGAGGCAGAGGGAGAAGCAGGCTCCCTGCCGAACAAGGAGCCCGATGTGGGACTCGATCCCAGGACGCTGGGATCATGACCTGAGCCGAAGGCAGCCGCTTAACCAACTGAGCCACCCAGGCGTCCCTAGTCAGAAGTTTAAAAACTGGTATCCTAATTCCATCCTCTCTTCTTTTATATTAGTCAGACTATTTCTATGGAGACAAAATTTCCCCGGTTAACCATTTGTTTACCTGGAGATGTAATTCGGACGTATATCCAGCATACGTGTTCTTTACTATTGTTCTCTTCCTTCACAACTGAATCCACAGTTGGACGGTTCAATTTCTTGGGCTGTCTGGTTCAGTCCAAAGACCCACATTATCACAACACCTAATGATTCCTTTCTGAGTCTTTCAGATACACTCACGGGTTCTGTGATTTCTTGTCTTCATTTTCCACTAACTTTTTTTTTAATATTTTCAAATTTTTAAAGTAATCTCTACTCCCAATGAAGGGCTCAAACCCACAACCCCAAGATCAAGAGTCCCAAGCTCTTCGGATTGAGCCAGCCAGGCGGCCTCCACTGACTTTTCTTAATTCATTAGGGAAGGATGCAATAAAATATTCAAAGAATTAAGCAGACCTCACCGAACAAGCCAAGAGCACAGCATGCTGCGTCTATACCGTGGGCTAGCCGGGGGATCACCACCAGGCAGCAGTTCAAAATCATCTTTTGTCCGCTAAGGCACTGGAGACCAGGTGTGATGGGTTATGTCCAGTGTACGAGCACATGCTGAGTAAAGTCAAGTGCGTGAGAATCAAGGACATGTGTGACCTGGTCATAGAAGAGGCACAGATCCTCTCAGAAGGCTCTCAGATGCTCGCGGGCATCCTGAATGTTGGATTCAGGATGGACATTCAATCATCTGCCGGACAACCCTGTCCCAGGGACACCAGGGCAGCTGTGAATGACAGCTGGGATATTCCTCCTCCTGAAGGACAGGAATCCCCCCTCAACGTGGAACTTCCTACCGGGATACTGGGTGAATGAGCATGGCTCTGTGGACACGCACTTCCTGAATCTGAGTAATTGATATTCGCCCTGCGCATCTTCCGACTCAGAATATCCAGGGACGTGCAAGTATTTTGTTTATTCTACGGTTATTACTTTAGCCTTTTAGCGTTTGACACTGTGAGTCGAACTCATGTTTAATGAATGAACCCTAGGAAAATTTGACTGATGGGACTAATGATGAATTTTTTTTTTTAAGGGAGAGCTCGTAATTCTCAGACTAGACTCAAAATGTCAGAAACTGTCTTTGAGTGAATGTGGCAGGAGCAAGTCTCTGCGAACTGAGTTAACTCACCAAGGACTGTACGGGAAAGGACGCCTCTCCGAGTGAGTAATCTTGGCTTGTGCTCCTCTTGACCCGTTAAATTATACAAGGGCATCGGTCACTGAAAACTAAAAATAACACTTTGCGGGGCTTGCCAGAGAGTTCTGATAGCTCCAGTGGGAACTTTCCATGCTCTTGTGACAGACCAGCATCCACTGGTGTTGCCATAGGAAAAAAATAAGAATTGAGTTTTCTGCCTTGGTTTTTCTAGCAATTGCCACGTGGACAGCCTGCTTGGCCTTTGATGATAACCCCACTCTGGTCACATTGATTTGGCAAATATTTACTGGCCATCCACTGTGTGCCTGGTACGGCGCTGGGGGATAGGGGGAAAGAGGTACATGCGACGGACAGAACATGGGCCCCAGGGCCATGAAATCTGGCCCCTAGACCAGCCTCAGTACTTACTGGCCCTGTGGTTTGGAACCAAGTCTCAAAAATCATGTCGGCCCTAGGCATTGGCAGGGTTCCTAGTGAAAGCAGCACTCCACGCTAAGTTAGTAAGAGCTGGATTACATCCCAGCTCTGTCCCTTACCAACTGTACGGCAGGAACCTGTGGTCACTTAGAAACAGAAAGGAAGAAGCAGCAGCTGGAATGAGAGAGCGAAAGGGAGGTAGGAGGGAAATCACATGTTATAATTTCTTCTTCTCTTTATTCAGGGTGTAACTTTCATGTATTAAATATAACAGCACACGCAAGTCTGAACTACACTGCTTGATGCATTCTTCATACCAATCTCATGTAACTACCACCTAGATCAAGATATGGAACATTCCCAAAAAAACCTACAATGAAATATTTTAAAAAAAAAAAAGATATGGAACATTCCCAACACCCCAGGAGATACAACTTTGAAAGTGAAAAATACCAAAAGTCAAATCTCGGGACTTATGTATGGTTCATGTGTCCATCCTGCCAGCTTCGGAGCCACTTTCCAAGTGGTGGAGATGAGTCTGCAGTCTCTCTTCCTATCCTTCTGCTGACCAACAGTACCACTTATAGACTGGTCTGCTGGACACGGGGGCTGACTGAGGCTGTGAATCTGGCTCAGAACAGAGTCTGAATGCATACTAAGCTAACTGGCCCATCCAGGGACGCAACCCACCATCTTGCCCTCTTCTGAATATAAAACTCAGAGGTACTAGTCTCCCCAGCCAGACTTTCTTTGTTGTAAAATTTGCTAAATATTTATCAGAAAATGACTACATGGTCAAAATAAAGGTTGGAGGGAAATACCAGCATATCCACAGCAGCTGAAAGGCAAAAACAACTTACATGTTCATCAACAGATCCATGGAGGAACCAAACGTGGACTAACCCCAGGAGAATATGATTTGCTGTAAAAAGGAATGAAGTATTCACACACACTACAACACATATGCTACAACTTTGATGCCATTATGCCAAGGGAAAGAAGTCAGACACAAAAGACCACATGCTGTATGATTCTATTCATATGAAAATCCCAAGCAGGGAAATCCGGAGAGAGAAAGTAGGTTAGTGATGGCTTAGGGCTGGTGGTGGGGGCAGGAAGATAGGGATTTAATAGCCAATGGGTATTTTTTTGGAGAGGGCAATGGAAATGTTCTAAAACTGACTGTGGAGATGGCTGCACACATCTGTGAATGGACCAAAACCACTGAATTGTACATTGTAAATGGGTGAGTGGAATGGTCCGTGATTGTATCTTAATAAAGTTCCTTTTTTAAAAAATGAAGGGAATAAAAAGTAAATGGAAAGATTATTCGCAGTCTTTCTGCCCAAAGATACTCATGATCAATGCTTTGGGGTGCTTTCTGGTGCTCATCTCCCTATAGCTCTATTGTTTTTTGCTGGTGATCACACAACATTTCATAGTATTGGCACACTTTCCAACATATGTTGGTCAGGATTTAGTTGCCAACGACAGAAAGTGTTTTTTTTTTTAGGCAGAAAGAGATCTGATGGAAGAACTTTGGTGCTTCTGGAACTACTGTTAGTCCTAGAGGAGAGGCTAGTTCTCCAGGGGTGGAGAACACATCAGGAAGGGTTGGCCAAATCCAGTAATGCCCGCATGAACTACCAGCCAGGGATGAGAAAAACCACCACTGGGACTGCCAGCTTCAGCACAACTCAGCTGGGCTCCATGCTGACAGACACACACTCACACACGCACACACACACACACCAAAAACATATTCACTGGGGCGCCTGGCTGGCTCAGTCAGTGGAGTGTGCTGAACTCTTGATCTCAGGGTTGTGAGTTCAAGCCTCAAGTTGGGTGTAGATAGACCTTTACAATAAAATCTTAAAAACGTATTTATTTATTTTAGAGAGAGAGAGAACAGGGGGAGAGGCAGAGGGAGGGAATCTCAAGCAGACTCCCTGCTGACCCGGGTGTCTGACGTGGGGCTCGATCTCATGAACCACGAGATCATGACTTGAGCCAAAATCAAGAGTCGGATGCTCCACCAACTGAGCCACTCGGGTGCCCCTAAAAGTAAGATCTTAAAATAAAACAAAACAACCATATTCACTGATCGTGCAGAAACCACAGAGGTGCCAGAAGTGTGACTTCCACTTTACTTCTCAAAGAAGTGCATCTCATGATCACACTTAATTCACACCAGGAACCCTAGCTGCCAGGCAGCCTGAGAAATATGACTGCGTGCTAGGATCCATACTCTAGAAAGGTACTTACCATGCCATGTTGTTATAAACTTATCATTTTTAATAGCTACATAAGTTTTCATTAACTATATAGATGTATATCAATCCATATATAAGGATATCCATATATATAGTATATAGGATTTTATATTATTGGATCCAATATATCAGCTATTCATCCATTTATATATGGATAGATAAGTAGATCTATTATACATATATATGGAGAGACTGTTTATTATATTGTTTATTATAATGTTTGTTATATATGTTATATAGTATATATATAGGCTGTTATTATATATTAGGATAGACTGTTTCCAGAGCTTAATATTATCAGTATTGATATTCCAAAGCTTAATAATAAAAATAATCTGTAATGAAAATGCCAGGAGTAGCAGCTATGGTTTACTGAATACTTCCTTTGTCTAGGCAGTAAGCGAGGCCCTTTACATTCACTGTATATGTCTTTCTCTTTTTAGTTAAGCTCATAACCTCCTTATGAGGTAGCTCTTAGCCCCACTGTACAGATAACAAAACTGAGGCATAAAGAGAAGTTAAAGCTGGACGTGACACAGCGAAGCTTACACCCTTAACCATTACACAAATACGCATGAAAAGAGGTCTTTCTCATTTTGGAAATGCTTTCCATATCACAAATAATCAGAAACAGAATTAGTGATTCAATACCTGGGGACATGTCGAAGGCCTCTGGCACGTAGTAGCAGGTCAGAGTCTTTTTTTTTTTTTTTTTTTTTTTTGAGCAGGTCAGAGTCTGAATCAGAGCATTATGGGGACTGAGAATGACCTCTATGGCAGGAGCTCACTTTTATCATGCAAATGCCTGGCTGGGTGCCTGGCACACTGTGGCCACCTGCGGGATGTTTCCCCAATGAGTAACAGCTTGTGTGCAAGCAGGAGTGCATGAGGGCTCCCCAATTCAAAGAACTGCATTCCTTTCATGGGGTAAAGTACAAGCAGCTTCTAACTCAGTCCAGCTCTAGTCCGCAGTGAATAACGAGTGCCCGGAACACACAGCCCTGATCCGTTTCTTTCAGCCGCCCTCATGCTGAGTCACCGCACAGGCCCGTCACTTTGTTGACTGTGAAAAGTCTAAAATGACCAAATAAGTCACACCACATGCATCCGACGGACCATGCATGCGGCTGGAAAGTGCATCTCTTCTTTTAAGTATATGCATGGGAGCATTTTTTAGCAAGTGCAACCCCTTCCTCGGCTTGGATTATTTAAGAAGTCCACTGCCCTATTAAATGCTGATTCTCCGTGGAAACACTAGCAACTGACATGCATTGTCCCAGCCCCAATGCCCTAATAAGACTGTAAACCTGATACCTTCACAAGCTGCCTCGGCCCGGCCGGTGGAGGCCACTTAACAGCCCTCAGATACCCAGCTCTACTCTGCTGTCAGGAAGCGGCTGTACCCACCTAACTAACTACCAGCTTAAGAGGTTCATAATGCTGAAACCTCGGGACCTCCATATACTGCTTTCCCCGGTAGAGCAAAGTTCCAGAACAGGATGGTTTGTCTTGGGAGAGTCACCGCAGAGGAGCCAGAAAACCTGCCGGACACCAGCTGACCTATAACCAGGTGGGTCTGTATTCCAAAAGATTCATTCTGTCTTTCCAACTCTGTCCCATGGGATTTCCACAGTCTTTATTTCCCTTAAAAAAAAATCCTAAGATGATGAAAGACACTCCTTTTAGTGCTACCTTACCTACTTCTTGGACTGTACTATTCAGGGGTCTTTGGAGGGATGGAATTATAACTTTCATTATCAACGTAGTAGTGGCTCAGTGGGCTAAGCACCTGCCTTCTGCTCAGGTCATGATCCCAGCCCCGACCTCCCTCCCCCCATCAGGCTCCCTGCTCAGCCAGGAACCTGCTTCTCCTTATCTCCCTTCCCTCTCCCTTACACCCTCTCCAGCTCAAGCTCTCTCTCTCTCTCTCTTTACTCTTTCTCTCTCTCAAATAAATAAATAAAATCTTGAAAAGAAAAGAAATACCTAGAGAAAGCAGGGATGTCCTTTGGCTCCTATCCCACTGCCGCTCTCACATCTAGAAGCTCTATCAGGTCCTCCTGGCACAGAGTAAAGCTGGGAGGCAATATGACCCAACCAGACCTTAATGATTTTATTTCTTCCACATGGCCTGAGAACATGTTTGAACATCACTTGCCATAATTTTTCTGGTGATTTCTATGAATCATTTTTTAATTATGAATAATGTCTTTAGAGACACTCCTGAGAAATTTCACCCCCAAGTTCCCTTGACAAACATCCCATAAAGTATCTGAAATGAAGCAGCTTCCACGACCAACAAAGAAAATCAATGCTAAAGCATGAATTCCTAAAAGATCCATTAGTCAACTTTGCTGGGAAGGGAGCTCAAGATTCACACATGCAAAAGGTTGCTGAGAAATACAAGAACAAACAAAACCAGAAAAAAGACATTTACTGTCAAATAAGATTCAAAGGATTTTTGTGCAAATGCAGATCTTCTAAGTACAGATGGAGTCTTTTTATTTTTCTTCTAGCTGGAAATTTTCGGTGTCTAAAATTATTGCCTTTCTACCCTCAGCTGAAGGTTTTCAGCTCTTTCAGGACCTGCTATGGCTACGGCACAAAGAACCCTATCCTCTTGGCTCAATCCAGGCCACTCAGAAATTAAAATATTTGTGTAAGATAGTGAGCGTGAATTTCCATTTCTGGGATTTACTTTCAGAAAACCCAACTGCTGGATCTCAAACAATCAAGCAAGGTCCAAGTACCCTTAAAGGACAGCCGGATGGGGTATTGGCCCTGGGATTCCAGCACTTTCTGCAGGCGCGGCTCTCCTGGCTTCCACTTTCCTTGCTTGTCAGAGTTGACACCTTCTCCCAAAACGTGGTGTAGACTACTGGCTAAACAGAAATGGAGATAAGCCCATTAGATTTCAGTGGAGTACCCTTTAGGTTGCTTACCCAGGGAGGTGTTTTCTGGTCAATTATTTTAAGTAGACTTCAATAAGCATTAAATTATTCGTGCATGGGTAATAATGGCACCGATCTTTTTCCTCATGGCCTCCAACTACGCAGGAAGTAAAGCCGAGTCACACGGGCGCTTTCCAGTGCTCACTACCTTGTTTAAAGTGCTTGAAGGATGTTCAGAGCTGTCACTCCTCCCCGCCGCCCCTCCAGTGCTGACAGTTCCCAAACAAGTAGAAAATGGCACCTGTGGCCTCGCCAGGTGCAGCCAGCATGTACATCGTCACTGAACCGTGCTCCTGGGATGCCGGGCACCTCTGCTCTCTTCCTTACCCCAGGCCTGCTTACATTTGTTCAAAAGTTAGATTTTTCAATAAAATCTTTCAAGTAGCCACCTTTCTGGTGCCCGCATTCTCCGGGCAGAGGCTGGAGACTCTAGGATCTGTCCACTCTTTTTTCTTTTAGTCTCTCCACTATTAAAAGCAAGAGGGAGGGGCCCCTGACTGACTCAGTCTATAAGGCATGCGGCTTTGAATCTTGGAGTTCTGAGTTCAAGCTCCACGGTGGGCGCAGAGTTTACACTAAAATAACAATAATAATATAAATAAAAAATAAATAAAATTAAATGCAAGATTAAAACTAGGTCTCTCACACCACCGTAATTAAGCTGTTTAATGGATTTCGACTTAGGGAGGGGAGTAGCACCTGCAGAGTTCCACCGAGCCAGGAGCGCACCCTGACCACCCTTCCCATAATGAGGGAAGCAAGGAGAAGGGTCCCCTGAACGTACAAACTTGAGCATCCGATGAGGAAGGCGCCGGAGGGCTCACCCCGGAGAGGGGGTGGGGCACAGAGTATTCCTCAGTGAGATTAAATAATGCCTTTGTCGACACCCGCGGGCGAAAAGAGCGTTAGTGGAATAACCAGGATTATTTTGTTTCCGCCCTCTAAAAACCGAAAACGGTGCTGGACTTGGGACTTAAAATATTCACAAGTCGCACGATTTGAATCTGCCTTGTAGTTTATCAGCTAACCGCTGCTTTTGCCAGGGAAAATGTCCTTGGACTGAGAAGAACTGCTGGTTTTTAGTTATTCGTTTTACGCGAAAACGTGTTTTATTTACCCCGCGCCTTCTCTTTCAGGGTATTTGCTCTGGCACATAAAAGGAATTGTCTCAGGGCAGTTAAAAGAGGGCGAGGGCCGGTGGAGATCCCCAGTCAGGGACCACTCGGGAATCCCCTCCAAGAAGGCTGAGCCGCTGACATTGAGAATTTTGACTCCAGATCCGAGCTAAGTACGCGTGAGATGGGAGTGGCCCACGGGGCTTTAGAGAGACCCAGATGAAAGCACAATTTCATCTTCAATTTCCCCTAGATATCCACCCCACCCACAGGCACCGGGTTCTGTCGTCTCCCGCCGGCCCCGCGCGCACCCAATCTTCCTCTGGTCTCCACTTTGCCCCGTGAAAAGAATCTGGGAGGGAGGGGCGCAGCCGAAGCCAAGCAACCCGAGTGGGAAAGGTGGAGATGGGCACCGGCTGCAAGTGCCGGGGGAGGGGTGGGGGGAAACAAGTCCTGACGGCCTCAAGCGGGCACTGGATCTTCACACACACCTCCCATCCCAACGCGCACAACCACTTGCGCCCCGGCGCGCCGCAGGCCCCTCGCCTCAGGCGAACAGAGGCCCACCCCCGTGGACGCTGCGCCCTCGCTGTGAGCGCTAAGAGCGCGCGCACTCGTGCTCTTCCCACTCCTTGTGCGGTGCGCCCTCTCCGTGCGCTCGGTGCCCCCCAACCTGCGTGTGTACTGACACCACACCCGGTGCGCTCGGCTCTGCCAGGGCTCTCGGCGCCTTCCACCCTCCACGCGGACTGAGCCCCTCGGGCGGCCGTGCGCATTGCGCCCCCTTCCGCCAACCATCGCGCGCAGCGTTTCTAACCACGCGGACTATCCCGAGACTGCGCCGGAAAGAGGCGGGACCACGCGGCAAAGTACATCTGAAACAAACTGATCCTGAGCCCGCACGCAGCGCAGGGAGTCCCGAGTCCCTTCTGCAGAATCAAGACCTCTAGCGTCAGAGAAGCCTGACTCTTGTCCCCCTCCTGCCGCCGGGGTCCCCAAGTGTGGCCTGCAGCTCCCAAAACCTGGTTTCGGCCCGGGGTGGGGAGGGCGGGAGAGGGGTCCCGCCACCGCCTCCCTGCCTGGCCAGGTGGGGTGCGCTCTCCCTGCGGCCGCGGCAGATCTAAAGTCGGGCTTTGGCGCGCCGGGAATCTCCGATGCGGGACTGCTCTCTGCCGTGGGAGTCACTTCCTTCTCCTTCCCGGAAAGAAGAGGGTGTTCCTGGACACCCACCTCTCAGGAAACCCGCCTACCGCGCCGGCCTGTGCAAAAAAATAAAAAATGAAACCTTTTTCTAAGTAGTAAGAGGCTCACGACCCGGGTTGGGGCGGCCACGCGCCCCAGGCCAGGCTGGAGAGGGCCAATCCAGCCCGCCCGCCAGCTTTTCTCTCTCTAATCAACCACAAATGAATTAGCATACCTCTTTTTACAGAATTGTTTAGAATAGAGGGAAGGTTCCCCCGATATTCACTTTGCTTTGCAAATAACCCTGTTATATTAATTAAATGAAACGAGTTTGCATCCTCGAAGTACAGTAATAGCCCTATTCTGTAGTTAGCCTTTTGTTAAAGACCTGCTGGGGGGAAAAGAAATTTAAGCCCAACGGGTTTCTGCTCTTTGATGTGCAGAAATATTTATCTCTGGTGGATATTTTCTTTCGTTTTCTAGAGGAAATTTTTGGTGGATGTTTTTGAAAGGCGGTTTCAACGTGGTCGTTAACGAAGGAACTGGTTTTCAGATTTCAAGGTGGTGTGTAATTGGCATAACCACGGAGGAATTTCAGCGCATGCCCGACTGTTAAGACGCCTCCAGCTCAAAGGTTTTCAGGCACGACCCCCAGCTGGCTGGAGGCGAAAAGCAGGGCTTTGAGGGGAGCCAATGGGCAACCTCATCCCAGAACTGTGATTTTGAGGTGCTGTTTCTGTTAAGCTGGGCCAGGAGTCCTCAGGAGGAGGCTTCAGGTGGTCGGGTCCTGGAAGGGTGGGGTTAGGTGGGCACAGGTCACTCCTTACCCATCTCTCTCTCTCTCTCTGCCAAGGATTCCTTTCTGTCCCTGAGCTCTGAACTTGGTGCAGGCCGCTGCCTGAGCTCCAGGGGTAAATCGCCCTCCCTGAAGAACGTTGGAAGTCTGAGTGCATTGGGAAGGGCAAGCAGAATGGAGAGAAATTGGGGCCAGTTGTGGGAGAAAGGGAAGGAAGATGCAAAAAAAGGACAGGCTACCCTCTCACCTGCAGGTAAAGTTAGAAGAAATGAGTAGCTCTCTTTTACCCCGAACTGGTACGGCTTCTGCGGGCCCCCTGAGTCCCATGCTCAGGGACTTTGCTAATCACCATAATTAATTAACCGGTGACACTGTTTTTCTTCTCCTAAAGGCATCACCCTGAGGGAGGAAGAGAAGTGGGCAGCAGCTATTCCATTCCTAGGTCAAGAGGCATTGCCGTGACCCAAGGCCTCCAGACCCCAATCTCAGGACCCAAAGTTGTCCTAGGTAACGGAATCCGAAGAAAAGGACCATGCTCTTTTCAGAATCCCAGAGAACCGAGTCAACTGAGAGCAGGCCCAGGTAGGAACCCAGAAGATGGGAATTACCCCCCATAGCCCTTGGAATGCCCCCTTCCCTTGCCTCTCCACCCCAAAACCATACCTAGGGCACCATGCTGAGGACCAAAGACCAGCAGGAAGGGCTCCCTGGACCCCATGCTCAAGGGTGGCTCTGCCCTCCTTACTGCATGTCATCAGAGATCCTGCCCACCGAGCTGAAAGCTAACACTTTCTCCAAAAGAGTAACTTCCAGTGAAAGAATTTCTTAAAAACAAAACAAAACAAACAAAAAACAGGTAAACTTCTCTTTCCCTACTTGGAAATATGTGAGCAGAGCCAGTTACTGTCTAGACCTCTGGAGGAATGGACTAAGAAATAGCTCAGGCTACCTTGAATTACTTTTCATCAATGAGCGGCAATATTGGAATTGTCCCCTGATCCTTTCCGGCCGTAGCAATGACTCCAGGAAAAGCTGGTGATATCTCCATGGGGCTTACCCAAGCAAAGGAGTGAAAAATCAGAGTACTCTTTCCCATAGCTCAGACCCCAAACGCTTCGAAGCTGTGATAGTCATATACGGGATGCCAGAGCCAAGCCAATCTTCTGGAGTAACCACATCTTGCTAATTGTGTAGGAAAAGGCTTATAAATGGAATAGATTCTAATCTCTCTAGTCCTGGATTTTCTGTTGCCCCGTTTTGTTCTGGCAGTTGGCATTCTCCTTAACTACCACTCAGAGAGGATCGCCACCATCTCCCCTACACTACTAGGGATGGGAGGAGTTATCTCCCTGCCCCCACCTCCTCAGTGACGGTCTCTGATCCCCTTCTGCCCCTGCAGCAGCCTCTCCGGGAGCCCATCCCCGGTAGAACATCTGCGCGTTTCCCCCTTGATCTCACTCGAAAGTCGGTTTCCGCGGGGGATGGGCCTCAGGTAGGCGCCGGGCGCCGCCTGGAGAAAAACAGTTGCGGAGCATCTGAAGCGGAAAATCCAAGCAGATGTGGGGCGGCCTGGGCCCGCCCCTTTCCTCTTGGGGCCTCAATTTCTTCCAGATCACTTTCCTAATGGAAAATTTCTAAGAGGTGGCGGGTATGTAGAGGCGTGCTGGTGCACCCCGGGGTGCTCCAAAGCGTGTGAGGCAGGACTGGAGGGGGGGTGGGGGGGTGGAGGGGTGGTGAACAGGCCGTCTGCCCCAAGCTTGCTGACCTCAATGTGAGGGCCCCCCACTCCTTCCCACAAGCCCTCTTCCTGCCCCCAGCCTCCCTTCATTCTAGATTCTGCAGGCTCCTTCCAGGCCAGCAGGGGAACTACTGTTTTTGGGTAATGCCCCGACTTCAGGGTCTTTCGTGGCTGCTGTATTTCTCCCCCCTGCAGGCCCTTCTCTGTGCTCTGGGGGAGGCACTGGGAGGAAGCCCCAAAGCATAGACCTGGAAGTACTCTCCGCACAAAGAGCCCTGAGAAAGGGACACGCAGCAGGTGTCCCAACCAGCGGCCACCGCGGTCGCCCTTGATCACTCTAATAAGCACGATTAATGCTTTTCCCACATTACACAGCGCCTGTGGGTGTCCCTTCTAAGTGTAATAGAGATCCGAGGATTTCCTTCCGATAGAAAGAGCTCTGGAACAGACCTAACCAGGAACGGACGAGGGAGGGGAATGTTCTTCTTTCACTATTCCATGCAGAAGTCATTGTCCTTACCACCCAGGAAACCTCGAGGTCTGCGTCCAAGTGCTTTGGGAACTTTCGGTGATGGGGGCGGCGGAGGGAGCCCAGACCCGTCCTGGCCTCCGTGTGTGTGTGTGTGTGTGTGTCTTGAATGAAAGTGTTGGGGGATATACAGTGCCTGTTTTGGCGTCTGCTGAGCCAGGCTCTAGGGTTGGAAGTGTCCCCCACCCACAATTCTAGGGGTCTTCAAACGCTCCCTTATGCCACCTCTCGAACCCCGCGACTCAGACCCGACCGGCTGATGCGAGAGCAGCGGCGGTGAAGATGAGATCTCAAATACTCTTTCCCGGAAAATCCGGGAAATTTGGTTTAAGAAAAGTTTCCGTTCTCACTTGTTGGGTCTCTCCTACTTCCACTTAGCCATGTTTCTGCGATCTGAGTAATCCCTTTCAAGCCCAGGAGGAATTCTCTAGGGTCCATAATTGAGGATCGGAAATCGTGGGGGTGAGGGAAGCGTTAAATCCTCCCGAAGCCAGAAAAGTGCCGGAGCACACTCACTGGCGGCCTTCGCAGCCTGCGGCGGGGCCCAGCCCGCATTCCCTTCTTCTAGGAGCCCCTTCTCCCGGTAGCCTGGAGACGGCAACTGTCTGCGGAGTCAGGCGCGAGATTCCGGGCAGGGAAGCGGGCCCCGCACCCTGCGTTTGGGTACTGCGTTCCCTCACCTCTCGCGCGCCGTCCAGACCCTTCTGAACGCACCGCTGGAAACAGGAAAGTGCTCCTAGATCCAAAACCCCAAGGGAAAGTGCTGCGCTCCGCATGGGAGGGCGGGCGGGGGGGGAGGACCAACTCCGAAACTTGCGCTGCTCGGGGATTTCGGAGCGCCAGCCCCGGGAGCTAAGGCCACCTCTGTGGGTTCCGCGGGGCGCGGGGCTGCCGGATGGGCGTTAAGCCGGAGTCTGCGCACACGGTGTCGCCCACCGAGGGAGCTAAGCCATCTCCAACGCTGCCGAACTTGTCCCCTTCTAGGGGATCCGAGAAAAGGTCCGGAGCGCCCGCAGCAGAATTGGTGGGCCATTTCTCGGCCCCCCAGGCGTGAGGGAGGGAGGCGGGTCCCGGGTCAGCGAGAGCGCAGAACAGCAGGCTCCCACCCGGCTGGGTGGGAAAGAGGGGGCCGCTGAAACGGAGGTCGTAGAGCGGGGCACCGCAGCCGCCGCGCCTCTCCTCCTCCCCGAGCCAACCTCAAAATCGGGCGCGCCACAGTCGTACAGTCTGTGCCACACGGCCGAGGTACCCGCAAGACCCCGGGCCCCGAGTCCACCACAGCTGCCCTCTGACCCCACGCGCGGAGGAAGCCAGCGTCCTCCTAGCGCGCACGTCCGCACGGTGGCCGTAGTTTTCAAACTGCTACCAGGGTGAGAGTCGGTGCGAGCGTCGGGGATTTGAGGAGAGTCGTCCTGGGGGTGGCGTGAGAGTGGGTAAGAGGACTCGCGGCCCGGTGTGGACCGAGGGAAAGCACCAGGACGCCCTATGGCTGTGTCCCAAGTGCGCCTCCCTACTCCAACTGCCTCCTGGCCCACCTCCTCGGGCCCTACCAATGCTCACTCCATTACTCCCGCTCGGCCACCCCCGGCCCTGAAGAACCCGCCCCCTGCCGCGATTCCCCGAAATTCCGGCAGCACCGAGTCCGGCTGCGGGAGAGGGGACGGTTGGACCCCGTGCCCGCCAACGCCCTGGGCGAGGCCTGGCCTCTAGGCTTGGCTCCCCGGTCCCCTCCTTTCGTCCGGCCCGCGTATCCCCGCGGCCTGCAGCCCCTCCGCGAAGACGCCGATCTTCTTCGGCTCCGGTGTTTCGAGGAGAGAAAGGGCCGAGGGGCAGAAGGGGCAGAGGCTCTCTCCCGCCCTTTCCTGAGGGAGGGGGTCTTCCCTTCGGGCCTCCCCCCTTTCTGCCCTCGGACCTGCGCGGGACCGGCGCGAGGCTCAGAGGACCGAGTCCTCCCCGGAACGGCACATGCCTGCGGGTCAAGCCTCCTCCCTCCGGCCGCGCGCGCCCAGGACTTGTCTGGGAGCCACCCGGAGGCTTGGGCATCCCTCCCTCCCTTTCGTCCCTCCTCCGCTCCTCCCCACCGCCCGTCCTAGCGCCCAGGTCCCGCGACCCGCTGGCGGGAGCCGGTCTCCAGGGCGCGCCGTGTGCACTTACCGAGACTTCCTCGAGGCCGGGAGCGCGCGGGCCTCTCCTGGGAGACTCCCTGGAGGCCGCGACGCGGAGGCGCGCCTGTGACTCCCCGGCCGCGGCGGGGTCGGGAGGCGAGATTCGCCGCCCCCCCCCCCCCCCCCGGCCCCCCCCCCCCCCCCCCCCCCCCCCCCCCCCCCCCCCCCCGGGCCGCGGCGGCCGAGTGCTCCGCCCGAAGGCGGGTCCGCCATAAACAAACGCGGCTCGGTCGCACGTGGACCGCGGAGCTGCTGCGACTCGCGACAGATCGCGGGCTTCGGGCGCCGCGTCTCCAGGCAAAGGGAACCGCCAGGGAGGGCAGGAGAGCGCGCCCGGGCCCGGCCCCAGCCGCCTCCGCCCCAGCTCCCCTCCGCTCGGCTCCCGCTCCATGGCTCCGCGGCCGCCGCCGCCGCCGCCGCCCTTGCCGCCCTCCAGCCCGCAGGGGCCTCGCGGCAGCGGGTACGGACACTCCGTCAAGGACTAAGCGGCACCGCTGCCTCCTCGCTGGCTCCTCTCCGCTTCCTAAGGAAAGCCGAGAGCCAGGAGGGAGAAGGGAAGAGTGAGCAGAAGCGAGCGCAAAGTCGGGCTCTGGGCACCGCGGGACAGCACAGCCCGGAGGAGGCTGCGCCCGGGGCGGCGGGCAGAGCGCGCAGCGGCGCCGCCGGGTTGCGCCGAGCTCCGGGGCCCAGCGGCTGCGGAGAGGCGACTCGGCGCCCAGGCCTCCCCGCGCACCTGCCCCGGGCGGTGCCCCCGACTCACCTGGCCCCTGGAGTTCCTTCTCCATCCCCGCCGCTGCAGCCGGAGCGGGGCTCCGCGGGCCTGGAGCACAGCCGGGTCTAATATGCCCGGAGCCGAGGCGCGATGAAGGAGAAGTCCAAGAATGCGGCCAAGACCAGGAGGGAGAAGGAAAATGGCGAGTTTTATGAGCTGGCCAAGCTGCTCCCGCTGCCGTCGGCCATCACCTCGCAGCTGGACAAGGCGTCTATCATCCGACTCACCACCAGCTACTTGAAGATGCGGGCCGTCTTCCCCGAAGGTGAGGCCGCAGGTGGGCGGCCGAGAGCCCGGGCCCAAGCGGGGAGCTGGAGCTGAATTAAAGCGCCAGTGCGGGGAGTCTTGGGGAGGCCGCGCCGGGAGCTTCGGCTCCTGTTGGAGAGAGGAGCCAGGGTCTTGGCGCCGTGGGGACTAGACCGTCTTCTGGCCCAAGTGTGGACCCAGCGAATCAGGAATTGTTTTGTGATCATGGTTTCCCTCCCTCTTTTCTTTTCTCTTGTTTCTTTTCTCTTTCCTTTGGTTTCCTTTTCTTTTTTTCTTTCTTCATTTCTTTAACTCTCCCCTTTTCTTTTTTCCTTCTTTCATTCCTATCTTTTTTTCTGCGGAGGGGACCGTGTGCCCCCCAGCCAGAGGTGAGACGTGCTTGTTGCTCCTGGCCTGGGAGAGAGTGGAGTGCGTGGGGAGGCCCAGACCCTGAAGGCCCTTTGGGGCTGGGACCTCGGATTTGGGCCTCTCCGCCTGACTCTTCTTTGCTCCCTTGGGGCTGGGCGGGACAGGTCAGGGTAGGAGAGACCGAAAGTAGGTGAGCAGAAACCTTGCAGGAGAAAGGACTAGTACGAAAATGGCAGGCGGGCTGGCCAGAGCACAATCGTCTTTTCCTGATCGGAATTATAAACCAGAGGGGCAGGTGCCACGGGGAGCAAGGGTCACCAGGATCCATGGGTCCCGCACACTGCGGTGGTAAGTAATGGTGTGCTGGCCAGCATTCCCTGCTAGCACGTGGCCTGCAGGGAACTGCGGCTGCCAGGCTGGGCACCTCTGAGCAACAGGGCTGGGGACGCCCGGTCACCGCAGCGCTCCTTTTGGGGTCCGCGTGTTTCTGAACCGATCACCTTTCAGCGTCTGTCCCCAGCCAGGGTGGCTGCAGCCTGGACCGTGAGATTTTGACACTCGGCTGGGGCTGGGACGCTCTGAGTAGGGGCCTGCTGGGCACTCCAAGGCTTCTGGGCCGCAGAGCCACTGGGGCCGTGTGGAGCTCCGGAAGCCGGTGGGGGAGTAGAAACAACTTCATCTGCAGGACACCAGACAGTGGCTACACCGTAGGGACAGGTGTCCTTTGGATGCAGGGTGCCTCCATTAATGCGGTGCCTGGTCAGGCCATCGACCAGAAGTCAGTAAGCTTGACCTTTGCGTTGGTTGCTTCTTAAGCCTGTTAGAAGTAATTGGCTCTGGGTTGGAGCTGCGTTTCACACTGCCTCTCCCGGGTGGAGCTCAAAGGGCCAGTTACGCTGCTTGACCTGCAGCCCTGCATCTCAGCTGGCCAGAGAATTTAGGGGGGCCCCCTCCCCAGAAGCAACTGGTAGCCTGGCTTAGCCTTTGCCTCCCAGCTGGGCCATGCAGCCTTCAGCGCTTTCCTCTCTGGTGCAGGAGCCTGTGACCTGAACCTCCACCCCAGCCCCACACCCCTTCTTTCCTCTTCCAACCCCAATATAAAGCGGTGTCCCACTCCAGCCCCTCCTACTGGAAGTTACCAAGCAGATGGTCGCTATTAGTGTGCCCAAGGGTGACCGCTTTACCAGAGAAGTAGGAAATTAAAATTAGAAGAGAATTGGCTTTTATGAGAGCTGAGTCTCCTTCCCAGTCGGGAAGGAGTGGTGGTGAGCTGGTTTTTGTTTTTCTTTCTTTCTTTTAAAATTTTATCTATTTTCTCTCCCCCCACTCCAAACTGAGCTGTTTCTTAATTTGCATGCTGCAAGCAGGTGGGGAACCAGGACAGTACCCTGGCCTCCTCTCACTGGAAATAAACACATTAGAAGCCAGAATTGGGATATTAAATGATTTGTTACCAATGATTCCCAATAAGCCAGAAATTAGAAAGGGAGGCCTGGGGAAAGAGGGCTAATTGTAAGCCATTTATTGTTTGGAGAATTTCCAGGAAAGCCTGCTAAAAATTGGGAAGTGATGGGTATAGGGCAGGTTTTAAAAATTGGAGCTGGGTGCTCTAACTCTGAGAAGTGAGTCTCCAAAGCCTTTAAGCCCAGAATTACTTGGCCCTGCGCCCTTTGCAGAGGTGGGCTTGCAGAGGTGGGCTTGCAGAAGGAGTCCAGGACTCCATCACCAGGCCCTTGTGCTTTGTTGGGTAGTGGTCTTGTTGAGGGGCGGCCTGTATGCCTCCTGGGGGTGACTATCACAGTTGGAACTCAGGGTGGAGTAGGGGGCCCAGGACTCCTCATTTCGTTCAGAGGCCTGGGGCCTGCAGCTCTGGGTGGTGGCACTGCTCCCCTCAAGTCAGTCTGGGGCGCAGAGTTGTAAAGCTGGGTGCCTGGGCAGAGAAAGAGGCGTTTAGAGAGACCTCAGTTATGCAAAGTAACTCACTCTCCATTCCGGTAGCCCTGGTAGCTCCGAAGGGCGGCATGGCGTGCCAAAGCCGCGCTGTAATTGATTTAGCCTCTGGTCTCCAGCCTCGGGTGTGCACCCCCGGAATGGAATAGGGCCTGGCGGAGCCACGGGGATCCGGGCGTCAGCATCAGGAAGGTTTAGGGCCAACGCAGGCTTGCGCAGCTGTGGGATCTCCCGGATGTGCTCTGACTCTCGGCTGCGGAATGAAAGATGAGGAGTGAAACCCGTATCTCGAGCTTGGTCTCGCTGATCCATAGTCACAGAGCAAGAGGGATGCGTGGGTGAAGAAGGGTCTAGAGGCCAAGTTAGGACTTCAGGGGCCAGAAAATAAGTAGCACAGTCGGAAGGAACCACAGGCATCGTGGACTAAGCCTCCATCCTGGAGGAAATTGAGGCCAGAAAAGGATGGGCCTTTTCCAGGGTCCCACAGCAAGGGCAAGAGCAAGCGGTCGCTGCGTGGGGAGGCCACTGGCCGTGGCTCCTTTCATCCTGAGACCGCCTGGGCCAGAGGAAAGATGGAGGAGCTCGGAGGAGTCCCACACAGGGGCAGAAATAGGCCAAGGTGGACACTCCCCACGGAGGTCAGACTGCAAGCTTGGGGGTGCTGACAACTCACACAGCCTGTTCAAGGTTCTGCTCTGTTAAGTTGCCCCGCCTAGACCTCCGGCTCCTTGTCTGCAAAATGGGCCTATTAAGAACTCCATGGCTGTGCAAGTTTCCTGGAATTAAGTGTGAGGGACCAGGCAGTGAAGGTGGAAATCGAAGGTGTTCTTACTCCACTCACTTTGTCCTGGGAGTGCAGGCTGTTTCCTGAGCCAGGCGTGGCTTAGATGGCAGGGCGCCCTGTCTCTGTGCACCTCTGGGACTCACTGCGTGCAGTTGGAAGTCCTGCTATTTTCTGCTCCCCTTAATAGCTAAGAAATGGGAGGTAGACAGGGAAGAGGACAGGCTGGCTTTGGAAATGTACTCAGAATTGAAAACTCAGTGCGTTCACTGGTAGCTGGGAAGGCCTACGGCACTCAGGACTCAGGGAAGGGCTGGGACCACGATTTGCCTGCCTTCTTTGCGCTGTGGCCTTCCCTTCAGGAGAGGGGCTCTTTGAAAGCACAGAGGCACCAGGTGGGAGAACGCTGCTGCTCTCTGGCCACAGCTGCATAGTGACAGGCCAAGCAGGACACAGGACGAGTTTCTCCCTCAGGTGATGTAGGAGGGGTGGGGCTCAGGAAGCCAGAGTCAGAGCCGCAAGAACTCCAAGGCCCATCTGGTTGCTTAGGCTTCTTCCTAGGAGCCAGGACTCTGGATTCGGATTTGACCCCCAGCAGTGGGGTAGGGGGTGGTGTCCCTTTTGGACCCTTGCACACAGACAGCTGACAGGAGGAACTGGCCGGTGGTCCCAGCTGAGGAATGGAGCTGGAAACTGAGGCTGACTGCCCCCCCCAACACAGCCCCTCCTCCTCCTTTCCCAGACCTGAAAACTCTGAACAGGTGGGGAGGGAGGGAGAGCAGGGGGAAGGGAGTGCAACACTGTCAGGCTCACACAAAAATAACGGGGGTTTGAGGCCGGAATCATTCCAGCGGTGGAATTCGTCTTGGGTTAGATTCAGGAAGAGGGCTAGAAATTGGAATGGAAACGCTTTGATTTAGAGGGTTCGGTGAGAAGAAAACCGCTCTAAACCTAAACAGATCCGAGCCCTTTCTCTACCGAAGCCCGAAATAATGTAGATTTTAAAAAGAAAACAAGCGAACTTATTTTTTTAATAATGTGGCGCTTGACAGCCACATTGGGAGAGCTCCCAGTCCCCGAGCAGGAAGCTGTGAGCTGTGGGCAGCGGTGAAGGGAACTCCGGGGTGCAGGGGGGCCCTGGCCGTTGGAGGCGGGAACCAGAGCGCGCTCGAGCCGCGGATTCAGACCCGGGCGGCCAGAACCCCGGACGCGGGCGGAAAGCCGCTCCGGGCGGCGCCGGGCCCCCCGCGCTCCTCCGTGCGGGCCGCGGCCGGGCCTCCGTCCCAACCCCGGAGGTCTGCGCGTTAGGCGCTGGGGGCCCGGGCCTTGCGTCCGTTGTCTGAGCACGTACTCTGGCCGGCGGCCAGGCGAGGCCAGGCTGGAAGCCCCCTCCCTTCCCCGCCCCGCGGGCCGGGCGAGGCCTCCTTGGGGCGTCCCCACAACCGCGCTTCACACCCCGTTCCCGGCCCGCCGTGCGCCGTGGGTTTGGGAAAAGGCCCAAAGGCCGGGCTTCTCGGGGACCCCGGACAGAACGAAGCATTCCGAGGCCGGACGCTGAAGTGCTCGGAGGAGCCCCAGAACCGTGGCCGTGTACGGGGCCCTGCAGTCGGGCGAGGAAGGAGCGCCAGCTACGGGCTCCCCCAGGGCGGGAGGCGCCAGCACGGCCCCCGGCTCCCGCGTTACAACCTCGCCCGGGCGCGCCTGGCCCCGTGGCCCCGGGCCGAGCCCCGGAGCCGGCCGCCCCGCGGCTGGTAATGCTCCGAAAACCGGGTTGTAAACACCCGCGGGGCGACCGGCAACCCGCGCCCGCGCCCTGGCGTGGGGGGTGTCGCGGTAGAGAAGCGGAGCAGCCGCCCCAGTCCCCACTCAGCCCCGCGCGCACCCTTCTCGACTTCGGAGTAGTCTGCGGTCAGCCAGTGTGACTTGTGTCCTCAGATGGCCCACGATTTTCAAGAGGCCACACTCCCCGATAACACGCTTTCTTCCCCCACCCCCGTCCCCCCGCAAGGACCTAGTAATTTGGGGGGCGGGAGGCAGGGAAGGAGCGGGAAGGCAAGAGAAGGCTGGACCAATGTGGTGGCCGCGCCTCCGCCTTCCAGGGGACCCAGCGCTTTGCTCACCACCCTCTGGTCTCGTGCGTTTAATCCTACAATACCCTCCCTCACTTTAGAGTCAAGAAATAAATGTTAGAGGTCAGGATACTTGCTGGAGATCAGACCAGCCAGACTGGCCCAGCTGGGGAGTGGGGGCAGAAGGAAGTAAGATACCCCTGGGAGCTCCAGAAATGTCCTTCCTGGATTTTGGATTTTTCTCAATCTCAGATCCAGTTTTCCACGGACGGGTGGTGGCAGGGTTAGAAGATCCCCTATTAACCCCGTTTAGTTTTCATAAGATCCCTAGGAGGGGTGTTCTTGTCACCATGCCAGACACCCAAGGCTTCTTCCAGAAACCGCTGTCCATCTCAGGAGTTCTTATCAAACTCTAGACCCTTTCTCCGGGGGTGGACAGCAGGTGCTCAACAGCTGTTTGTTGATTGACTCACTGGGCACCCAGCGAGGAAGGACCCATAGCTTGGGGGGGGAGGGGGCGGAGCCTGGTAAAGTTTAAACCAAACAGCCAGTCAGCCAAGTAGCCAAGTTTGCATACTAAGGTGCGGGTACCCACAAATGGGGGAAAGAGGATTCCTGGCTCCCTTTCTCTTCTGACCCGGTGGCTGACCTCCTCCCCCAGGACCTGGCCATCTGGATTCCCGGTAGCAGGGAGTCCCCAGTGGATTTCCCTGCTGACACATGTAGGGCAATTGGGATAGCAAACCTTTTGGCAGGGGAACCACAGGCCAGGTTTGGGGTGCTCCCAGCCATCCGCCATCTGGCTGCACCCCCCACAGTCAGTGGAGGGTGGGTGCTCCCAGGATCTGGTGAGGCCACAGATGAGCTTGGAAGAGCTTAGCTCAGTCTCACCTGTCTCTCATTTCTCAAACAAATAAAACCCTTTGTTAAGCCCAGATATGGGTCCCATGACCAGCGTCTCACTTTTTGGGGGATATATATGGCTTTACAAGTACCAAGACTGATTTTTGGTTCTAGTTACAAACCTTACCTTATTTTGTCTCTGCATTCAGCCCAAAGTAGATTTTTATGGGTGGAGTGTAAAGGTCTGACCCACATAGGTTTCTAATGCAAGTGCTGACAGCACCTTCCCTGGGCTGAGATGGCACGGGGACCATATGCTTGAGGGGAAACCTAGCTGTGACCCCCGCCACTTCAGGCTAGGTCCAGAAGGGGGATTCAGACCAAAGATTTATCGGCAAAGCAGAGGTGTCAGGACATTATAGGAAAAATTACAATGATATAAGAGAACAGGCTCTCTTGAAGTATCCAGGTATTTGAATTATATGAAAAATTGTCCTGTGTACTCAATGCAATTTTGCATGTAAGGCCAGAGCCTTCTTCCACAAGGCTTTTGGGAGAGCTGGGCAGGGCAAGCCTGGTTTGGGTCTGGACCCTTCCCAGAGGTACAGACATC
Organism: Mellivora capensis; assembly: GCA_004024625.1. Classification (NCBI taxonomy): domain Eukaryota; kingdom Metazoa; phylum Chordata; class Mammalia; order Carnivora; family Mustelidae; genus Mellivora; species Mellivora capensis. The sequence continues at coordinate 88,696 of PISX010005241.1, forward strand.
CCCAGGTCACCTGGCTGTGGACACTGTAAGAAGCCTAATCTGGGAGGCCAAGTTCACTTTTCCCACTGAGCCAGGCAAGGCTAGTGTGATGCAAACCAGGGGAAGGACCCAGGAGTTGGGTAGAGAACAGGGCACACTTGTCCATTTTTGGAAATCAGGATTCCTGGGTCTTTATTAAATTCTTTTTTCATTCAAGTCCCAGGGTTTTTAAATTTTGGTTCTTTCCATTTCTCCTTAATGGAGAAAACGTTGACCCCACCAAGCCATCCTGCCCAGATGGGGGCGGGGAGGGGGGGAGATCTGCTGGTGAGAGCCAGTGGTGCCCTACTAGGGTCACTGTGGTCATCCTTGGAAGTGAAATTGGGCAGACAGTGATTAACTGGGATTAAGAAGACACCTCTGTTCACGTAGTGGTGGCTGAGGGGCTGCGATTGTGTTTGAGGGACCAGGATATGTGGAATTTAGTCACTTCCTTATGGATAAGGATAAGCTCCTAATTCCTACAGTTTAGGAGGAGAAATTAAAGGTCACCCCCCCTTTTTTTTTCTGAACAGAGTTTGCAAGGAAGGATCTCCAAAACCTCTGGGGGGAGGCGGGCTGGGCCCCCAGGTCCTCTGGGGCCAGGTGGCTCCTTCCTGCTTGGGGTGGAAGCCTCCAGAAGCCCAGATTCCTGACACCTGCGGGGACAGCAGGGGGAGACCCAGAGTGTCCAAGCAGCGCTTTTCCCGGCCACCCACTCGCCGCAGCCCTCTTTGGGGAGTTTTGTGGTCCGGGGAATGGTCCCCAATTCGCTGAGACTAGTGGAGGTTCCCTATCCCGCCCGTCCTGCTCTGGCTTTGCGCACTTGCAGTGGGCAGGGGCCCGTCTGGCATGCAGTTCTGGGCAAAAGAGAGGAGAGCTAACCGACTTACTGCAGCGGGACCCACAGCTCACCCCGCAGGGGTCGCAGCCACAGGGCGTGGTGGACCGTGCACGAGTGGGCCTGGAGCCTGGGGCCGCCTTCTCCGATGGAGGCAATGGCAGGCTGAGAACAGCAATCCCCGGCCTTTTCCACCTCGCTCCTGGGTGGTGGCTGCAACTGGACAGTTGCTGCTGAGGGTTCGCCCACCTGGCACTTAGTGCGGAACCCTTGCCCGGCTTTCCTGCTTTCTTCTGAATATGCAGAAGAAAGCTTGGGGTTTCTGGAGGTCACAGCAGTTGAGTCGGGAACACAGGGGAGGAGGCTTCTCTGAGCAGAGCCACCATTCCCCTGGTGTGCCTCCTGAAACACTTGTGACCTTCAGGGAAGTGGTGGGGAGAATAAGGAGGTTGGGGGGGTTGAGTTAAGAACTGGGGAGCCCTATATGTGGCAGCAGATCCCCTTCAGTTATCCTCGAGTACCTACAAGACTCCCACCGCCTTCGGCCCATCCCCCACCAGGCCCTGGGTGCCTTCCGAGCCCGCTCTCCGGAAGGCGGCAGGTAACCCATTCCCGTGGCGCCTGCGAGGGCTGCGGAGTCCGAGGGGTTATGTGAGGTTTCAAAACAAAACAAAACAATTTTTTTTTTTTTTAAATGCCAGAAAAGCTACCTCCTGGCCGGCTAGGGCTTTTCGTCTGGGCCTGTCTTTAGGAAAATGCAGTTGCCGGCGACACAGTGAAGGGAGGGAGTGAGGGAGGGTCCTTGGGGAAATATTTACAGGTCAAATCGATATCCCCGTTTGGCTACGAGGATGGCCGATTTCAAAGCAGATTAGATTACTTTATGGCATTTCAAATAAAACGGCAATTTCAGAGCCGTGAGCACGTGGGCGACCCACGGGAGCGATGGGCCCGGCGAGCTCAGCGCGCGCTGGGGGCGCTGGGACCCAAAGCCTCGGCGAGAACATCTCCTCTGGCCTCTTTTTCTCTTTAATCCAGGGCAAAGGGGCGATGGCAAGAACACAGACGGCGGCCTGTGAGGCCCAGCGGGCGGCAGGGGGACGCTCGGAATTCCGGCCGGCCAGGGCGCGCCGTGCCGAAGTTCCGCGTGCTCTGCGGGGCGTGGGGGGGCCTCTCGATCGGCGCTGCGGTTTACCGATTTGCTTTATTCTCCAGGTTTAGGAGACGCGTGGGGGCAGCCAAGCCGCGCCGGGCCCCTAGACAGCGTCGCCAAGGAGCTGGGATCGCACTTGCTTCAGGTAAAGCCTCCTTTGCCTGGGGGTGATGCGCAGCCACGGCCTGAGGCGCTGATCCGCGCCGGGTGGGGGTACCCTTCGGACTCCGCCCTCCCAATCTGGAGACATCCTTCCCCAAGGACCCCCGGGTGGATCCCGAGGCCACCATCAGGCTGCAGAAGTCGTCAAGGCCAGAGACAGCTTCTGGACCTCGTGGCAATTGGCTACCTCCCTACCCTCTGTCTATGCGTGCTCTTTGGAGGTCGGGACTGGGGTGGACTCAGTCCAACCAGAGTAACCTCCGGTCAGCCCCACCCTGACCCCGCATCCCACCGTGTCCCAGCCCTAGTACTCACTAGCTCAGGAGACCTAGGCCTAAGGACGCCCGTGGGCGCGCCGTTCTTTCCAACCTTACTTCCTTTAGCAAACTTTTATGGAGCGCTTGCTTTGTGCCAGACGCTGTGCCAGGTGCTTGAGCCAAAGAAGTGATCCGGGTGCTCTGAGCCAGAGTGCGGCAGTCCTAAAGCCTTTGACAATTGTGCATGTTTGGAGGGGATGCAATAAAAGAGAGATGGTATCTATAGCAGAATATTAAGTTAGCATTTATTGAGAACTTACTACTGACCAGATTGTTTTAAATCTTCTTGAATCCGGTACGTCATCACCCACCTAGAGTAGGTTCTATTTTGAGCTCCATTGTCTCAAAAGAGGAAATTGAGGCACAGAGAGGTTAAACACCTTGCCTGAGGTCACACGGCAAGTGCTGGAGCGTGGTTCAACCCAAGTCCTCCAGCTCTTGAGTGCTCCAGGTCAGGACCTGGTGCGGCCTTCGGGGTCACCTGGCTCAGGGAGGGACCCCTTGCTCGGTTTGTGGTCAGCTGCTTACAGCCCTCAGCTCGAAGCCCTTTAGCCCTCCGCCGGTAAACCGCTCGTGGCCTGGGGTTTCGCCCACAGGGTCTGCGGCTCTGGCCGGCAAGGCGTGCGCACGGCAAACCATTTCCAAGTCCGAGGCTGGCGCTAGGTGGGGACCGCAACGCCTCTTGTCTCCGAATCTTTCAAATGCCCTTTACAGAGCCTCATCAACGGCCCGATTCATTCCCCCCGCCCGTCATTTGTCTCTGCCAACGAAAAATGCTTACCAAGAGCTGTTTTGCATTTCCTCCTTCTAGTTTGTGTTTTCTTTAAAAGAAAAAAAAATGTTGGCGGCAGAACGCAGTGGCTTGGGTTAGTCAGCCAAGAGCACCGCATTTCGAAAAAAGCGGATCTTTTCAAAACTCCTTTCCCCAAATGTCTAGTATGATTTTTTTTTTTTTTAATGCATGCTCGGGGCACGAGAAGATCCCGGGGAATATTTGAAACCTGAAGCTTTTACAGCATAAAGCAAGCGATGTGGTGGCCAGGCGGGGAAATGGCGCTCTTGGAGTCCTTCCCGCGCCCTGCGCTCACCCCCTTGCTCACTCCCAGCTCCGTGCGCCGCCGCCGCCGCCACCGTATTTCGCTGGTTTGATACTCCTGCAGACTAAAAGTGACACTAACATCAGGGACAAGTGAGTGAAAACCTGGCGGGCATAGTCATCACGCCTGGGTTCCTCTAGGGTACATTTCTCTAATTCTGGAATGCTGGGCCGATGGGCCTGTTTACCGTTAATATACCTTCGAGCGAATTAGGTCATTTGAAGCTATGAAGACATACCCCAAATTTTCCATTAAGGACATTATTTTTTTAGCTACTGCTGGCAACTCTCAGAATTTAATTATGATAATTTTTTTTCTGTTTCTCTCGCATGGCTGTCAGATACCGTTGCAATAAATGTATCTCTTTAACGATTTCGGAGTTGAGCAAGGGTGTAAAATGTGCCAAAACGTTTATAACTGTAGAAATTGTCGTATAGCTTATATTTCTGAAACGGAATTTAGTTGGGAAAATACTTTATAGCTGAGTTAGACAGGAGAAAGTAAGGCTTATAATCAAGAAGTTGATTCCAATGTCCATGTAGGTTAGGGTGTTGATAGTTTAGCTGGCAAAGGATTTTCACAGTAAAACTGTATTTGAGACACAGAATGTAAGGATATCTTTCAAGTTTCACTTCTACTACATTCTTTGTAGGCCCCCCTCCAAAGAGGGGGCAGATTTAGAAAAACCGAAGGTAATCTGGTTTCAATTACATGTTGTAAAAATAGAATTTGTGGCCAGAAATTAATTTGGAATATTTTTTATGGGGGCAGCGTTGTGGGGTGTATATGGACCTCTCCCCCACTTTATTGCTTTTCTTTGGTTCTGGATCTAAAATATGAATGGGTAAATAAAAATGCAGTTCCCTTTTTCAAAAATATTTTAGCCTTTTCATCCTTGCCACATATAAACATAATCATTACCCTTTTATTTGTCTTAATTAGCTCTTAAAATTTTACTTTACTTTTTTGAGGGCTAGCCAACTTAAGCAATATCATTTAGGTAGTTTTAATTTTTCAGAAATTGATACTTTTTCTCCTTGAATGTTGCAAAAGTTATTTGATCTCTTGCAAATTCTAAGTAGTTAATTCTGTAGACATAGTCTGTTAAAAATAACCGGGTAGTTTATTTTCAGGGGAGTGGTAGTGTTCGGAATTTATTATTCAAAAGGTACTTAGGGGGTAACTAGAAAATTGTGGCAAATAAAGCATATGTCCTGGTGGTATAAAGGACTGCCAATTATGACATAAAATGGTCTATATAGTGGTGGGTTTCCCCCTAAGTACCATAGAACTCCGGATTTGTGCTAAGTGCTAAAATAACCCTAAACAATAAAACTACTGCATTTAAACTGAGCACGTTAGGAGTTCTCCAGTGTTTTGCGTGATTTTTGTGATGTGGATGTAAGATTGTTTTTAAAGTGCTTTAAAAGCGTTTGAGAGCCTGGCCCCAGGAATTAAACCTTCAGTGTTACAACCTGGAACCCTTCTTAGGGCCCTGGGCTCATTTTGCATTTGGTAAGTATGTATGGGTGATAATATGGTATACCCTCCTCTCAGTGACAGCACAATTATGAGGTTTCATTCTACTGTGTAACTATCACCTCTTAACCTTGGCACTCTCTTTTACAGACTTTGGATGGATTTGTTTTCGTGGTAGCATCTGATGGCAAAATCATGTATATATCGGAAACAGCTTCTGTGCATTTGGGCTTGTCACAGGTAGGTATAACCTGCTTTTAGATACAACCAAAATATTAAAGCGAGCGTCAGCAGATCTTAACCCAGCCTGTAAATGATTCTGTTCAAGCGTCTGCTTTTGTGTATGAAATAATCCAAAGTTGCAAAATCATCTTCTTAGGCTATCCCGCAGAGCTTTTCTTCATGTTGCATTTCCCAGTTTTACTTTCTTTTTTCCTTTGGGATTAATGAGCGGTGTATCTTTGCAACAGCCAGCTTTGTTCTGAGATTCTGTCTGATAGCCTGGACTCTGCCTATACAGTAACGGTCTGCTGCTAACAAGAGCTTCACAAAGGGAGATTTTTCAGTGCACGCTTGCCGGGCTGCACGTGGTCTTGTGAGTTGCCATGAAAGCGATAGGAAAACTGATGTCGAACATGGATTTTCTGCAGACTGTGCTTTGGGGAGAGAGAGAAGGAGGGGGGGTAGATTTATGAGTCTTCACATGGAATTCAGGGTAATTTTTCCTGAGTTTTTCCAGTTCAGTGGTCGTTTCAGTAAAGCATTTTATAAGCTTGTGATAGAAACTCGTAAAACTCAGTTTACTACTGTTTTGCACAGCAAGGTCCTGTTTTCTCTAGAATATTTAAATATTACCGATTTTTCTGGAACTGTCTCCTAAAAAGGGGTTCATCCCGTCAAGGAAAGAGGTGCGCTCGGCTTTATCTATTCCAATCAAGCCAAAGGGTTTGGGGGTGGGGGAATTCGGCTGCTGTCTGGGCTCCTTGGGGTGGAGAGAGGGGAAGAGTCCGGTGGTGGCCCTTCACATTTCCAATTTAACAAGCGCGGACTAAGTTTCTAAAATTCACATTTTTAAAAATACATCTAGGGATTAAATGCTTCTTTATGTTGTGACTTATCAGAATGCTTTTTTTTTTTTCATCACGACTAAAGACGCACTAGAATTAATTAGAGACAGGAAATAGGCTCCTGGGAGGCAGATGATTTATCTGTGTTACACCAGCCCCCTCTGTAGTTAAGCCAAAATAAAACACGTCAATTAACAGGGCTGGAGTTTTTTTCATGGAAAAACAAAATTCCCAATTTGGGAAACCTGCATCTGGTGTATTCCTTTTCTTTTTCTGCCAATGCGTTTTTTTAAACTTGCCATTTGTTTACAACCATCTCTTCTAGTGTGGGTATATATCCTTATCCATGCCCAGAGGGGTTTCTGTGCCTCTGTTTCTTATATTAAGTCCTTTAAAGAGTATCTCATATTAAAATTATTCAATGTTTCCTTTTCCTTTCCTCCTGTCTTCCTTTACGAAACCAGGTCTCCCAGCTAAGATTTGCTAAGGCTTGGCTCTTGCAATTCCATGACAAATGGTGTTAGTACACTAGTAGGAAGGGAAATACTGTTGGGAACATGAAGTATGCTATTTATATATTTTTCAAGGTTGTTATGCTCTGAATTTCCACGTTGCCCTGCTTAGAATTATTTAAACCCCTTTAGTTGTAACCAGTCTGGTGTCTAACCTTTGTTCTATCTGTGGCTGAAAGATTTTGAGCAGATTACTTGATTTTTCAATTGTAACTTATCGAACATTTGATTAGTCTGATAATAATGTCACAAAAAAGATAAATCATCTCACCTCCTTTAAAAAGGACTGGACAAAGATAAAACAGGTACAGTCACTCTTTTCAGATATGAAATTTAGGTCTGAGCTCCCTAGCAGGCAAAGCAAAGAAGGAAATGCCCAGTTACATGTTTTCATTGTCTGGTAGGGCAGGTTCTTAGCTTCTCCGAACCATCACTTAAATAAGAAAATCCTGCCTGATTTTCTCTTTCAGGATTGTGGTAAGAACTATATCAAAGTGCCCACTTTATGTGTTTTATAAATAATAGGGAGCTATGCAAAACCCAAGTGTCCCCAGTTTCACTAGAAGTATACTTCCGGTAGCACAAAAGTTGCTTCGGGTAGTGTCCTGTTGTGCGCACATATTGGGTCTGGCTAGTCCCGTGGAATGATCTGGCTCGTCAGAAGGCCCTGCGCACGTCCCAGGACTCCGACGGACTCCGTCAGTCTACTCTGTCTAGCATCCTACAACTCTCTGTCGTTTTCCTCTTTTCATGTGGGAAATGACATTGACCATTTGTGAGCACAATAATTAAGAATGAACAAAATACTGGAGAGGTGACAAGTCTGCCTCCTGTTCCTGAGTGAACTCTACAAAAGGAAATCTCAGGAGAATCCCAAATAAAATTACATTTGCATTTGCTTATAATGCAGCAATAAGACCCGGTGTTCTCACTTTGAAAGCGGAGGGAGTTCTACACTCCCATGGTTTTTTTTTTTCAAGAATGCGTAGAGATGCCCTTTGTCTGTCTGCTGCCTGCCAGGAGAAGTGTCAGTTTATTTTTTTTGTTTGTTTTTTGTTTTTTTGTTTTTTAAGATTTTATTTATTTATGTGACAGACAGAGATCACAAGTAGGCAGAGAGGCAGGCAGAGAGAGAGGGGGGAAGCAGGCTCCCTGCTGAGCAGAGAGCCCGATGATGCTGCGATGAGGGGCTCGATCCCAGGACACTGGGATCATGACCTGAGCCGAAGGCAGAGGCTTTAACCCACTGAGCCACCCAGGTGCCCCAGAAGTGTCAGTTTAAAAAAAGAGAAACCAAACTGACCGTGTAGAGCGACTGATCCCCCACCCCCACCCAGTGTCTTCGCGGGACTGTCTCACTATCAGTCTCCAGCTACGAAAACACTTAATGCAGACACGAGCCCTCGAGCCCTCGTTTGTGTCTGGGGAGTGTTCCACGCTGAACTGTTTAAACAAGCAACAGTAGACCTTCCCTTCCAATCTGCCTCCTGCTCACGATTAACTCTGCAGAAGGAAATCCAGGCAGAATCTAGGCGGTGTGTATTTTTTTCTGTCTTCTTTACTTAAATAGTAAAATGAAGTATTAAATAGGATGTCAAGAACTTCTCCCCTTAGGAAAATTTGTTATACCTTTTATTTTTATTAGTAGTAAGAAGTCAGGCAAATATGTCAAACATGAAAACTTTATTAAAATAGGCTTAAGGATTTTTTAAAAATCCTCAGAGATGAAAGTGTTAAGAAAATTCTATCCAGTAAGCCCAGTAAACCTTTAAACAGATTTTCTGATGGAGAGCGGTAATACTAATACTTATGTTTACGTAGTGTCCATCTGTGTTCCAAGAACTTTCAGTTACTCTCAGTGACATTATCTCATTAAGTAACAACATCTATCCCATTAATTCAGGGTTAAACTCTACGCCAGCAGCTCCTGGGGAACCTAAGCTCTTAGATTTGTCATAACTGTGCGATAATTTACAACAAAGCGATTTTTTAAAATCTGCACTACCTAAGTAACTATCTGAATCATCTATTTGAGAGTATAAAAATCATTCTTTGTGTTATAAGTCCATCCTAATTCTCAAGGCCTTTTATTGAACTTTCTTTTTTTTTTAAGATTTTATTTATTTATTTGACAGATCACAAGTAGGCAGAGAGGCTGGCAGAGAGAGGGGGAGAAGCAGGCTCCCCAGGGAACAGGGAGCCCGATGAGGGGCTCGATCCCAGGACCCTGGAACCATGACCTGAGATGAAGGCAGAGGCTTTTTAACCCACTGAGCCAGCCAGGCGCCCGTTTTATTGAACTTTTTAAAAACAAGTGTGGGAGTAACAAATCTGGCAGTGTTTATTATTTTTGCTTTTAAATTAGTAATCATGGTGATCCTTGCTGTCAGACTTCAGGACCAAAGAGTGAGAGAGATAACCACAAAATGCAAGTTGTGTCCTCAGCTCACAGTCCGAGTGTGGGGAAACAGAGTCAGACTACAGGCTTGAAAATTCTCCCTGGTCTATGTGCACACAATGATACGTAATAATTCATGTAGCCAGATTTAGATCTGTTTGGAAGAGGTAGAGTTGGGGAAGCACTCTTTATCCATGCAAATTTATTAGGTGGTTAGTTCCGTGGTTTTTGGTTGATGTAATTAACTTACTTATATTGGAAGAAGGAAAAAAATGCCCTATATACCCGCTGTGTCACTGTGTATTTCCGTAGACTCTTGGAAGCATCCCTGTGTTGAAATGTCTTCACCAGAGTCACGTATGTTACATAGCATCTAGGTAACTAATGTAAATTTTCAAATAACTGTAGATATGTATGAAATGGCCATTTATGAGACGTGTATAGGAAAATATAATATTGGGGATTGTGGCCGGAACTACAGCCGTAAAAATAGCCATGGTATTGTTTGGAGCCATACGACCTAATCCTTTCACTTTTGAAATAAAGAGAAAGGACAACGTTTTATGTTTGTTGACATAACTTGAACTCTGAAATCCAAACCATCTTTTTTTTTAATGCTTAATTTACCATAGTCAGCAAAACACCCAAAGCAGAGTAATGTGTGTTTCCAGAGTACTGGGTGACTTTCCCCTTCCGACCCAGAATATATCCATTTAGTGCAGTATTTATCATATGGAGTTTTCTTGGCAGGAAGGAAAGCTATTCAGCAAAACATAAAAACGTTCTTAGTAGGAAGGCAATTCATTTTGTAGTTAGCAGGGTCTTACAAATACTAAACTATCACATTGAGGTTCTGTTTTAATAAGGTTGATGTATGAGACCTGGGGAGTTTTATAGTGACAACCATATATATATATATATATATATTTTGGTGAGGTAGTTACATTTCTTCCAACCATTCAAAAGCAGGAATAGATATGTAAATACAGGAAACACCATGTCAACCATAATTTTGAGTCAAGGTCAGCCCTGTTTTATCATTCCAAAATTTGTTCTTTAAAAACATTTCCGTTATGTGAAGACCATTTTACTTCCTGGGCAGGCTTGGAATTTATAATTGAAACAAGGATTCAGAAAATCAAGCCTCTTAAATCATGGACCTTCTCTCTCCTCATTTTCCAAATGCATGTGGTGAGAATGGGGTTTTTGAAGACAGATGAAGCGACTTTGGGATTAAAACGCGAATCGAATCCTTGTAAGGACAGTTGCAAATGTTCTTGCAAGTACATAAATATACTTTCTCTGAAGAGACATGGGGTACTTTTTTCTGATGAAGAACTTGGAGCAAACCAGAAGGCTCATTTTTTTCCCCTAAAAACGTGGGTAAGGGAGAAATGATAGGCCCGCACACAAAAAATTCTCTCTCATTATTTTTTCATTTTAAAAATAAGCCATTGAGGGAGGGTATGTGCTATGGTTAGTGCTGTGAAGTGTGTAAACCTGGCGATTCATAGACATGTACCCCTGGGGATAAAAATACTTTATATGTTTATAAAAAATAAAAAAATTTATTAAAAAAACAACAAAAAAATAAGCCATTGAAATTGTGAATCAATTAAAAAAAAAACTCCCTTATTGATTAGCCTCTGTCGCTCTCCACATGACAGAGTTTCACAAGGAATTTCTGTCACTGACTTCTGAAAAGAGGACATGGTCCTGTCCCGAAGGGGTGACTTAGCACTTGCTGGTTTATCGAAATTTTTTAAGGATGAAATGATTTGAAAGACGACTGTGCAGTTCTTAATCCTTACTGTGTTTGATGAACTCACGTAATAACTTTGGTCATTGGCAAATCCCCTTTAGGGTCAAGTGGGGAGGTGGGGAGGTTCTCTGTACTACATGATTCTCTCCCTTCCTCTGTAGGCATAACATTGGCAAGAGACATCCCATGAATAATGCAGAAAACAGAAATGCCAAAGCCGTTTCAGGGACAAGATTACTTAGCAGGCCAGAAACATAATTTGTTCTGAGTAAAATGGTAACTCCTATGTCTTAACAAATGGCAAGACCTGGCTCAGAGGACTGGGGTGAACTCCGTCACCTCTCCATGGCCGCTCAGTCCCAGGGAAGGAGCTGGTGGCCCTGATGCTAATTTGGAACAGTGGCTCCCAGGAGAACCTGGGCCTCACGTTGCCTGGCTGTGGTTGTCCTGCTGCGTGAGGTAGCTGGGTCAGAGCTGCCCCCTGACAGGAGATCGTGTTGTCTCCACTCTGACGGAGACCAGGGAGCCTCCCAACAAAACACACGGCAGGACGCACTTAAAAATAACAAGGGGGTGCTTGGGGACAAGACTGCCTTTGCTCTTTTAGCCTGCCCTCGCCCGTGGGGCAGAGCTGAGAAAGATAGAGTAGGACCTGCCCATGGCTCCCTGCCCCCCCCACCCCATGAGGGCAGTTTCTCACCCTCTCAATTTCCATCCCCCCCGGGGGGCCGTGGGGATCCTTCAGGCTGTGGTGGAAGAGAGATCCCTGCCCAGGGCTCCTGCTGCCTCACTCCTCTAGTCTGCGGCCTTGCATCTCTAAGACAGGGCCCGCCCACCACTGCTCAGAAGGCCCTTCTGATGGTCATAGTCTCTGGAACATTCTCTGGCACCGCCCATCTTGGGAGGATGGGCCAGGGCGTCCAGGTCTTTGAGACTCTCTAACATCCCCTACCGTGGCACTTATGTTTGGGAGAACAATAGGAAAGTTCTCAAACGTAGGCACTGAATCGCCAGGAATCTCTGTGGGAAGGTCGTCATGCTGGTGTTGTCCTAGAGAACCTCGTCCCTGCAAAGCAGGGTCCTGTCCCGCATGCACGTGGGCTCGAGGCCTGTTATCGTGCCCTCTGCAGGGTGTGGACCTGGAAGTAGGTGGTGTCCAAGGGCTGGGGTCACGACCCCTGGAAATAACCACCGTGTCACTTGGCTGTCTGGTGCAGGCCCAAAGTCCCCACAGATAACACAGCCGCCCCGCCGCACCCGTGGGCGGGAGCCATTGGGTGACCAGTCATCCCAGAGTCAGAGGGCCAGGGACACGTTTCTGGCAACGTGAAAAGAGGCCTGGCGGTGCCCAAGGGGTGCAGCTTGGAGCTGACGGAAAAAGGGCCCTTGTCGGAGGCGGGTCGCACCTGCTCAGTCTCGGAGAGGACGCGGCTCGAGCAGGGACCACAGTCTGGACTCGGCCGCTGGTGTCCCGGCTGGCCAGGCCCCTCTGGCTCCACCCGGGCCCTGGCTCTGATCTGTTGTAAGCTGCCTCTTGTGTAAAGGACACCGCCCCGGGCCGTGGCGGGGGTGGGGGGTGTCACCCACCTTGACAGCACACCTTTCCATCCTTCCCGTCCCAGTCCCTCCTGCTCAGGACCGTCCCCACGTGGTGGATGGTTCAGAGTGCGGCTTGATACAAGACCCATGCTTCTGCATGTGGAGAAGGTGTGGGCTGTGAGCAGAGGTCGGAGCTCTGACCCTGGATGTGCCTCCCTAATGGGCGCCTTCCCCTCCCCGACCCGCG
>PISX010005242.1:0-110183 GCA_004024625.1 Mellivora capensis
CAGGGAGCCTGCTTCCCCCTCTCTCTCTGCCTGCCTCTCTGCCTCCTTGTGATCTCTGTCTGTCAAATAAATAAATAAAATCTTTTAAAAAATATATTATACAATTGATTCACTCATTTGTTCATCTAACAAACATGTATCAAGTGAGCACTTACTATATGCTAAGCATATGGGTGCTAGCGTTTTTGTTTTTTTTTTTTAAGATTTTATGTATTTATTTGACAGAGATCACAGGCAGGCAGAGAGGCAGGCAGAGAGAGAGGAAGGGAAGCAGGTCCCCTGCTGAGCAGAGAGCCCAATGCGGGGCTCTATCCCAGGACCCTGAGATCATGACCTGAGCCGAAGGCAGAGGCTTTAACCCACTGAGCCACCCAGGCGCCCCAGTGCTAGCGTTTTAATAGAGATCAGATAGCTGGAGTCTCTGTCCTCTGGGAACTTATACTCTGAGACACAAATGAATAATCGCAGAGTTGGTGTGCCGAAGGAAATAAACATGCTAGGAGAAGCTTCAGGTAGGGTGGAGGGAGAGCATCTTCACCAAAATGGAAATAGGTCAAGAAGCTTTTCAGAAAGTAGGAAGAGCCAATGGAAAGCCCTGAGACAGGTAAGAGCCTGAACACTATGCCTGGGTCCTGAGATGTATGGTCTAGTTTGGTTTCTGTCTATCGGGTTCCGTCTATCATCTAGGCCCCCGGGATAGGACCTGCTGGGTATGCTCATAGCTTCACATACCAGAGCACCATGAGAAGCCTTCCACCAGAGTACAGCCCTGACTGCAGAAGCCTGGCTGCTCAGCGCAGCCCTTGCTCTCACCAGCCTTGCCCCAGCTGTCCCCTGGCAAATGCTGGTTTCCTCTCTTATGTCCATTTCATGAAGAATTTTCATCTGAGAGATACCATGGACCAGGTATTCCAGTCTGAGCTGCCACAGAAACACTGTGAAGCAGTCCTTTTTGAAAAGTCCTTGTGGCTTTTAGAACTCAGTAGTTGTATGTGATGAGTGCAAATACTTGTATGCTATTCCTGCTTCATGGCACACGGTATGTGGTTGCAGGCATAAGCCTTCCATTAACCTTCTTACCTACTTTCAATCTTCTAGTGTCAAACAGTAATGCCAACTCAGCTGCAAAGTCATCTGGAAAATTAATATCAAGGTCTAGTGACATCAATCTCTTTCCCAGATTAGATTTGACTTCCAATTTCCCTTCTTCTTTCCATATCACATTAAATAATAAGCACATGAGCCAAGGAGGAACCACCCAGTGGGCCCTTCTCAGAAGTCCATGTTGCAGAGGGAAAAATTATAAAAATGGAGTCAGAGCTTGAGAATAAAGAAATACTAATAAAAGCTTGGTAACCATGTACCTCCCCAAAGAAGATGATATAAAGTCAGATGAACTTATTTTAAGAGAACTGTTTTGATTCTAGTAATGCCCAGGGAAGGATCTGAGCTTCTCCAACTTTCTCTTTAAAAATGAAGAGGTTGAATCAGCAGTCTTCAGTTTCCTAATGTCACATAATTTGATTGCCAGTTGCCTGAGTATCATACACAGTGAAAGATATTCAGGTCAGAGATGAGCATGTTTCCGTTGGTCACTCTCCTGGGTGGGATGCGATCAAAATATGAGGGTCTCCGGGGTCAGCAAGACCTGACTTGAGTTCTGTCTTTGGAATTCACTAGCTCTCCGGAAAAATCATTTATCCTTGCTATTTTCAGTGCCTCTTCTATAACTCAGGGACAGTATACCTGATAAATAAGATAAGATGTCCACAGTCCCTAACATATGTGTGGGTTCCTACAAAGGTTAGCCCCGTAATTTTTCCTCCTCTTTGAGATATTCTGAGCTGTGTGTAGGAATGGGTATGTATTCTGATAACTGGAACAGAATTTGATGCATTGCCTTTGCTCCTATGTAAGATAAGGGAGTTTTCTGAAAGATGATCTGCATGGCAAGACTTGTAACAATATTGAGAAGTATTTTCTGTTAATATTGTTCAGCTCTTCAGAAGTATTTCTGAATTTTCAATGTATTTTTCAATGGTATTTAAAGAGATTTAAAGAGATTAAAGAGACTCCAACCAGAGGGTTGGAGTCATGGATTTTAGTTCCGTCTCACCTTTTAACAAGTCGTGAGACCCAAGCTAGCTAATTGAGCTTTGTTCCCTCCTTCATCTGACCAGTTGGATTTGTAACATCTGCTTTACCCCGACTCTTGGGGCTAGTAAATGAGATTTTAGATATCATCTCTGGATGTGTTTGAAAAATAAATGGCACCTATTTGCATTCTCATATCACAATGTTATACACTAATGTCTCAAAAGTACTAATTTTCTCTTATTTTAAATCTACTTTAAAATATTTTCCTCTTTGCTTTAAACTTTGTGCACTATTTTAGGGGTCAGTGAATATGAATTGATGCATTAAAAATCATGTGATCTTTGATCACATGATGCTATAAGCAAAGTATTTATTAATCACCTATCATATACCATGTGCTATAATAGTCATGGCTTTCCCTCTTCAGCAGAGGTATTATTATTAGCTCAATTTCACAGAAAATAGAAAGTGAGTGTCAGGAGAGAAAATCACTTGTTGAATGTCAAAGAAGAGTAAGATATCACAGGAGTTAAACCCTGGTGTTTCTGTCTCCAAATTCCTCTCCTTCACATGGTTATCCTATACCGTGGAGAAAACTCCTTTCTTCTTCCTGTGATTGTCAGGTTTAAACACCACTGTAAACCTACTGCACCCCAAACACCCAGATACACATGAGGACAAATTAGACTCTTGCTGCTTTGGAAAAAAGTAAAAAGAAACAAATACTCTCATTTTCTGATCTCAGTGAGGCAACAACATTTGTATGGTTACTG
Organism: Mellivora capensis; assembly: GCA_004024625.1. Taxonomy (NCBI): domain Eukaryota; kingdom Metazoa; phylum Chordata; class Mammalia; order Carnivora; family Mustelidae; genus Mellivora; species Mellivora capensis. The sequence continues at coordinate 2,871 of PISX010005242.1, forward strand.
AATTATTGTGTATTTCTCTCACTAGATTTGCAAACTCCATAAAGGCAGGGGCCACATTCCTTTTTGCTCATCATTGTATCCCTAGCACTGGGCATGACACCTAATATTAAAAATATGCAATGAATTTTTATTAAGGCAAAGATATGTTCGCTAATGTGTGAACTGCAACAAGAAAAATTTCAAATGTGGACTCAGAATTTTAAGTACGACTTATATCAAGAAGGAAACAGACCTCTTCAACAACATCCCCAGGTTTTCCTCCTGTGTTAAATAATAGCTCCTTTATTAGACAAACAGCTGGGTTGCAATTCTGACAAGAACAGCCACAGAGGATGAAGCACTGCAAGTAAAATACGGGTTTTGCTTTGAACTTTGGCTTTTTTTTTATCATGACTTATGAAAATAAAACACAGTGGTTAAACCTCCCATACACTATTTTTACAAATCAAAAAATATGAAGGAAATATACTGAGTGTGAGCAAAAGGCCCGAGTGACCTATAATACGGGTAGTTTACCGCCCGAGAACAGGTTAAAAACAAAAACAAAAACGAATCACTTTATCCACTAGGTGGCGCTGCAGACTGATGTTGATGTTATTTCACACTGTTAAAGGGAATCAGGAAAGTAAAAACTCCTCTCATTTGATTCTTATAGCAGTTCTAGGAGGACTGTAGAGTATGTATCCCTGTCTCTTAAACACAGACCTTAGACATCATTAAGCAGAAGAAACTGCCTCTTGGGATATTTGTAACAAATTTTAATGGCTCTATTCACTTTAAAAGGGCTCATTCGAATGTGAGCAGCGTATTCCAAAGTTATTTGCTGTTGAGCTTAGGTTTCTTTCTCCAGTTTCAAGTGTCTGTTTCAAATACTGGCAGTCTTTATGAGAGACTCAAACAGCTGGCCTGTCCCTTGCAAGTGGTGGCTCTTCCGCTCACTGGCTCAGCATACTCTGAAGAGGCTTTGAAAAGAGAAGGTCTCAGGTGTCAGAAGCAGTGGCTTTGGGGATGACTCTTCCATTGACTCCACGGGTGTCTAATCAGGTAAACTTCTCAGAGCTTCAACTTCAGCGTATATAAAAAGAGAATTACCCTGTTAGCCTCTCCCATCTGATAAGACAAAGCGAGTCAGCTTGTGACAGTGTAAAGTGCTCTGTGGAGGTAGGTTGTTCCGGCTTTTTCTGGAAGCTTACCCCATGTTCATTAAAATCCTAATCCTGCCTACGCGGTCATCCCCAAACCCCATGCAGAAGACTCTCTCAGCTTCACAAACCAAAAGGTTTCAACTTGATGTACCTGTTCACTAATTAGCTAATCAATGACTTGAAATTCTTCAATTTTTTTTCTATTAGATTTATAGTTTTCTCTTTCATATTTAGGTCTTCCATCCATTTGATGTTTATTTTAAATGCCTTGTAAAGTAGGGATCCAACTTTTTTTTGTCATACAATGAGCTAAATTTCCTAACATTATTTGCTGAGTAATCTACAGTTTCTCTGTTGATTTGTGGTCACACTAATCTGATATATTTTATTTATTTACTTATTTAAAAGAGAGAGAGGGAGGGAGACCGGGAGAGCACGAGGTGGGGTAGGGTAAGAGGGAGAAGCAGACTCTCCACTGAGCAGGGAGCCCAGTGGAAACTCCATCCTGGGACTGATGACTTGGGCTGAAGGCAGACATTTAACTGACTGAGCCACCCAGGCATCCACTAATGTCATATCTTATATGACATCTATTCTGGCCCATTTGTCTCTCCATACACCAACTGCACACTTCTTTAATACTGTCTTGATGTCTCTGTAGTATGTTTAAGATCTAGTAGATCTCATTTCCCTTCTTTACCCTCCATTTTCTGTTATAGTGGATCAACTCTTTCATGTACATTTTATATGAAATATTAGTGGATAGTAAGATGTAATGTTTCATATACATTTTGTAATTGATTGTTAAATTCCTCCATAAACAAACAATATTTTTGGAATCTTCATCAGAAATCTACTGAAACCAATACATAGATTTGGGGAGAATACCAATCTACTGAAACCAATAGATAGATTTGCAAAATTCTGACATCCCATCCATGAACATGGTATTTCTTGTGATGTAGTCAGTCCCTTTAATAGACATAATTTTTTCCTCTACAAAATGGTTGCACATTTTGTTGGATAACTTAATTCTTAGGTACTTTATAATTTTTGCTAGAGATATAAACAAAATATTTTTTTTCTCTTATGTTACTACTGAGTGGAGGAACATTATTGAATTGTGTAGGAAGATACTATATGCAGCAACTTTTCTGAACTCCCCAAGTAGATCCATAGTTTGTTGATATTTTTAGTGTTTCTGTAGAATCACATCATCTGTGCCATTGACAATTTTGCCTTTACTTTCCTGATACTTATACTTCATTTCTTTTTCTGGTCTTTTTATGCTGCTGGATCCTCTAAAACTATGTTAGATTATGTTGAAGAGCAATAAAGGTTCACACTATCAGGATCTCTCTCTCCAGTGTGTGATTTTCATTTAAAATAAGCTTAAAGAAAATCAAGAGTCAGATGCTTAACAGACTGAGCCACTCAGTTGCCCTTATACTTTGCATTTTAAATTGCTTCCTCACACACAAGATTTCATCATGTTAAGGGTTGGCAAAATGAAGATCAATTCTTCATCTCTGACTTTGGGGATTTGATTCCTTGAAAAGCTTCCTGTTTTTAAAAGGTAAGAATTTCAAAGGCAATTCAAATAAACATATACATTAGATGTGTTTAAAAAACAACTTCTACTAAGTAACGAACTCTGAGTAGGAAAATCTGTTATGAAAGTCTTAAGAGACTCCTAAAGGTCTCAAGTATTAAAATAAAAAGTCATGTAAATTGGTGCAGTACAAGGCACGCTGTCTCCTGAGAAGCATCTGAAACTAACTGATCACTTCCTGGTTGGTGAAGCCCATTCTCATACAGCATCTCTCTTGTTGGATCTTTGCACTGGCCTGTGAGGAAAGCAGAAGAGTTAGTTATCAGTGTCCCCATTTTATGGAAAAGGAGATTTACCAAGATGGTGAAGGCAGAACCTGAGCCCAAATCTTCTGACTTATATCCAGATATGCCCCCAACAACCCTGGGTTTCTTCCACAGATCTGACCTTACTGTTGTTAGTGATAATGAAACAGAAAGAACAAAGCTTTTGTGAATGTGTGACTCATTTATTCTATCTCTAAAGAAAAAGCTGACATGGTACAGTGTCTGTCAGCCTATAGAATACTGTACTACTCTGTTTTTGTTGGTGAGTTATGTGGCACAATTCACTCTTATTTGATGATGTATGCCTCAGAAACATAAAAGGAATTTAATTTCAAAAGTTTAATAATCCTTTGGGACTATTAGGAAGACCTTGAACTCCATATAACTGGGACATGGGATTATTTACTTGGATATTGTATTGTAATTCTTCACAATCTGCCTGTTGTAGCTGGAAGGTGGATATGCCTAGGGCTATGAGGGGATGTGGTCATCTCTGTTCTTTTAAAGATGCACAGTTGGAGGAGTTGACTGGAAACAGTACTTTAAGTCACGAAGCATCAGACGAGGTGAGTGGACCCAGCCTCTCAGCTCCCCCAATCAAGTGCCAAGAGCACTGTTATTTACTTATTTGTTGAATTACATTTTTCTGTATTCCAACACATATTATCTCAGATCCTTTGTAGTACAAAAGAAATGATTTTATTCCCAATTTGGGAAAGAAGGAAGGAAGGCTCAGGGAGACTAAGAAGTGGAGATGGGTTTCAAAAATCAGAGATTTTTTTTCCTAATTTACTATGCTGCCTCCGTCAACATATCTTTTTTTGGCATCTTGTTCATTGGAACTCAGGATAGCTTGGCCAAGCTTGTTCTTTATCCTTTTATAGGAGACAGAACATTCTTTGGATTATTATAAAACTATACAAGATCCATTTTCCCTTGTGAGTGAGTGGTATCCTAAAAAGAGGGCCTCTTGAAAGCTCCTAGATTATACACTAAAAAACCTGCCAGCTTCCTTTCCAAAACTGGTTATGGAATTCTGATGGAAGTTGGGACCCCCGATGTATGAATATGATTGGGAGCTAAAGACAGTCTCTATCAACCCTGAGGCATGGATTCTGCCATCTAATGCCAGCCTCCTGTCCTTGAAGCCCATTTCTTCCCCACTGTTGAGTAGTTGAGAGAAGCAGACCTTTTAATCCCCAGTGTTTAGGGTTTTGTTTTTTGTTGTGTTGCTCATGGTTAAGGAATGACAAGAATGCCAAAGAGAGGGCGGCTCCCTAAATTTTGCATAATTGCATATGAGATTAGACTAGAAAATTCCCGGATGTTTCTGCCCATTAGACTTGTTTTACTTGGCCAACACAAATTTTATTTTTGATCTTAATTATTATTTTTATTTCAAGGCTTTTAAGAGAACATGCATTGTCCGTGACTCCTTGTGTCTTATTCTAAGATGATTTACAAGTCTGGTTCTTAAAGGCGCTGAGTTTATGACCCCTGGACCTAGCAGTCTTTCTCTCCCTGACATTTTTATGATTCTGTGGAATTGGAAAGGACTGGATAGTTGAGAGGGAGAATGATTTAAAGAAATGTGGGAATGGTTGGAAGAGCAAGTATTATCCCCTAACCAGGTTATGTTTGTGCAGACATTCAGGTGTGCCCTAGGCTTGAATAGCTCTTTAAGTGACTGGAAAGTCAAGATGGTTTCCAGCTGTTTTAGAAAGTGTAGCTAGAGCCAAGTTGCTGAGCTGTTAGGTTCGAAAGACTGTGGGCAAGGCAAAAATTGTACATTGTTGCAAAGGGCAACCTTGAAAGCCCAGTCTTGAGTCTCAGTGAGTCTACCACTCTGTTTGTTTTTTTCTGCAACATGAAACCAGATTGCTGTGTTTTCATTCAGCACCAAATGAAAAAGTCCCCGTGCGGTGTTAAGCGTTCTGTTGCACCAACATTTTTTTAGACACTAGAATCCCACAAATGAGATTTTGAGCTTCTTAAAAAATATGAACAATTAAGATAACTTAAAAAAAGAAATCAACCAGCAGTCAAGACACCTCCTCTGCTCCCGCCTTTAAAATTCTAATTCTGTGTTATTGGAAGGAAGCCTTTATGCTTGTACATGCATACCACAGTTCTGAAAAGATACACCAAAAAGCTTACTACTGGCTATTCCCACCGAGGGGAAATTGGGGTGGGAGTGGCTGGGAGAGGCAACTGTGAAATTATTACTCATTTCAACCCATCATGTTTTTACTTATTTATTTTACCATTAAATGTTATGGATTTAATTAATTAAATGGATAAACATTATCCATTTATAAATAAAGGAAAGCACAGTTTCATTCATTCTTTCCTCCTCCCTGATTATTTCATCTTCATTTTGTTCTGTTTTTAAAAAAGTTGTCACATATATGTTTGATTTGAAAAATTATGTTTTCTCTAAGTTTATCCCACAGTGTCCATCACTTTAGGTATCCTGTAACTTAATTAGAGGATCAGATCATCACCATATTTCTTTCTCATGATCTTTCAGAGGAAAATATAATCACTGTTTTTAATTTGGACTCCAAGTCATTTCCAGTCTCACTTTAATTGATTTAATTAAACAAACTTTCTAATTTAATTAATTATTGCCCAAACAAATAGATCTGTACTGTACTTCGCTAGCAACACAGCAACACATTGGGAATCGAGCAGTTTAGGTCTGGTTGGGGAGGGCAATGACTTTTGCCTCTGGAATGCTACATTAAGAGTGGATATGCCTATTCAAAGTGGCAGTAAAATCAGACTGAGCAGGAGTGTGTTAGAATTATCTAGATGTCATGAACAAATTGGCTGCCACTCATCTGTTTTATATATGTGTATGTAAAGTGACACTATGTTTTTATGCTTATGACCCTTGGCCTACTGTTCACAAGTAGTGATTGTCTGCGTGTATATTCTCTTGGAAACAGTCTGTACCTTGTATATGGTTGTTACAGTATTGTCATCATGCTTGCTGTGATATGCTAGGTGGAGCACAGAACAGACAACACAGAAAACAGGAAACCAAGGACACTACCCTTTGGAGCCCATGGTTTCCAAGGTATCCAAATACACAAACTTATCTGTCCGAACATGTTATAGGTAAACACTAAACAAACATCAAGGATTACCCCAAGTCTTGCTGCCACAGTTTGTCACAGAGAAGATGTGGAAAGCAGAAAAAACATGTATAAATGAAACATGTTTTTATATAACAAGTATGTAAGGCCAGAGTAGACCAGGAAAGATCACATTTAAGCACAAGGGAAGTCTAAGCAATAATCACTAATTGTTGGTTTTGGTGAACGGGTAACAATTTTCATGCAATAAGAGGAAAACACTTAAAGTCAGTCAGAGAAAGACTATTATCATGTGATCTCACACATATGTGGACTTTAAGATACAAAACAAAAGAGCATAGGGGAAGGGAGGGAAAAATAAAGGGGAAATCAGAGAGTGAGACAAAACACAAGAGACTCTTAATCACAGGAAACAAACTGAGGGTTGCTGGAGGGGTGGGGGTGAGGGAATGGAGTAACTGGGTGATGGACATTAAGGAGGGCATGGGATGTAATGAGCACTGGGTGTTATATATAATTTTTGAATCACTGATCTCTACCTCTGAAACCAATAATACATTATGTATTAATTAATTGAATTTAAATTAAAAAATAAAAGTACCAAAACAAAACAAAAAAAAATAGGAAAACATTTAATTTCTCAAATTGGGCTTAATTAATTTAGATGAGTGTATATATATATTTTTTAAGATTTTTTAAAATTTATTTATTTGACAGAGATCACAAGTAGGCAGAGAGAGGCAGGCAGAGAAGAGAGGGGGAAGCAGGCTCCCTGCTGAGCAGAGAGCCTGATTCGGGGCTCAATCCCAGGACCCTGGGATCATGACCCTAGCCGAAGGCAGAGGCTTTAACCCAACGAGCCACCCAGAAGTGTTGTTCTGCTTAACACCAGGTCAACTTTAACATCATTTTTCTCTTAAGGCTTGAGGCAAATGGAATAGGACCTTAGAGGCTTTTTGATGGATGAGGCAAGAAATTTCTTAACAGGATAGGGTAAAGATTGGCCTCAGTGTGTAACATCTTGTCTTGTTAATTACGCTGGTTGATCATGTGATTCCTTATGTCTTGGGGACTATGAAGAAACTGATGGGTGGCCTTTGTTGTAGATGCTATTATTGCAGCTCTGACAACCACTTCAATAAGTCCATTACCTTATTGAAACAAACTACATTAAATGTGTCTTGTTTTGGATTAACCCTTCTTCCTCCATTCCCAGTAACTCACTAAACTCCACTGATTTGGGGGTCTTCAAAACATCTCTTTATCTTTTCCTTGTCACCACCAATTGGATGACTGTTAGAAGTCTCCTAGTTGGCTTCCTTATTTCTTCTTCTTTTAATTGAGAAGCCCTCCACACACTCCCAGCTCTTGGCAAGGGTCACCAGAGCACTCCTTCCAATCACTCTCCTTTCTTTGGGGAGAGCCTCCAAAAGCTTCCTGTTGATACTTTATGAATTCTAAACTTCTCTGTGAGACTTTCAGAAACAGCAGTGACAAGGTGCATCTCTCTATTCAGAATGATTCCTCACTGTTTTTTAATATCCTTTTCTCCTATACTCCAGTGAAGAGGAGAGGAAATTGAGAAATATAATGATTTGAGAAAGAAGCAATTAATTTGCGTTCTTCGAATTCCAATTCCTTCCAGCTTTGTCTCACAGATAACTGTGAAGAGGTAGAGAGAGTTACCACTTTGCAACCATGATGCTCAAGTGCAGTTTCAAAAGTTAGCAGGGATGGACTTACTCTTGTAGATAAGATACTTCTCCGTGTATGTGACTCGACATTACATTACTTAGTAAATATTTGCTCTTTTTAAAAATCGATCCCTTGTTCTTTCTTGACTTCCTTGTTCTTGCCTTGTTCCCTTCCCACCCACTTGTGTTTGATCTAATCTCCTCCTATTTGTGTGACAACCCCTGGGACTTCTCTGCTCTTATCAATTCCCCAAGCAGTACAATGAGATCTTCTACAGTGATGGACTATAAGCCAATAAACCAAATTTCTACCCTAAAGAAGTAAAAAGCTCTGTCATCTACACCTAGCCTCTCTGACTTATCTATAATTAGTTTGGAGACGCCCAGCCTGTGTTCGGATAAAAATGTGATTTAAGCCACTCTTTGTTTAAGAAGGAATGCTTACTGTTATTGATAATGAGAATGAAGGGAAGACAGGCAAATAGTCTCCCAGTCAGAGCTGGTATCAATCTTTATTAGGAAAATGCAGTCTTTAGATTCTTTGTCACTCCAGTTGACTTTGGCATCTGGGTCTGGGAGGGGATTTAATGTGTAGCTAGTGCCTGTAGGTTCAACAGCATCTCAAATGCAAGGGTAGGGGGGGCCACCTTCAGCAAGAAGTCATTGATTGCTGGCGGGGAGAAGTCAGTCATCTCTAAATACCTGTCCAGCCCTTAGAAGCCCTGGAAAGGGGTGTGTTGGGGGAGAGGGTATGTGTGTGGGAAGTGAGATGTAAGCAGCAGGATAAAGGGGAAGGAGATCATGACTTCCCTGGGGGAATCCCTGAGCAAACCCAGAGCTCACCTTCACCCAGAGGTGAAGGCAGCAGCAGTCCGCTGTTTGAGGACTCCCCATTTGCCAGGAATTTGTGCAAAAGGCCTAGAAAAGTGAGAAAGTACAAACAATTTGGACTCAAAATGATGTCTTAATATCTTAGTATCTTCCCTTCTTCCTCAGTAGATATTCCTGCGGGATGGGCCCCATGAGCGGCCTCTGCACACCAGACCCTGGGGCAGCAGGTCTAGCTCAAGGGGCTTCTGGGGTAAGCCAGGGACTGGCTCCTCAGGGGTCCCTCTCTGAGCTGGCCCCGCACTCTGTTCAGCTCTGGGTGCTCTCAGAAACCAAAAGTCCTGCCAGGTCAGCTTCTTGGGAGCGTCTCCCTTTATGACCTACATCCCCACCCTCTTCAGCGGCATTCTGCTGGCAAATTATTCTCTTCCTTTCCATTTTAACACACTATTTTATTTAAAAAGTTTGCCTTTTCCATGAGGCTCCTTAAGGGCAGAGATCTGTGTGCTTTGCCCACTGCTATAGCCCCAGCACTCAGGGCAGGGCTTGGCCCAGAGGAGGCACTCAGGTTAGTTGAAAAGAAATACCTGTTCTTTAGGCCAGCCAAATGTCAGGACAGCCAGCCAACTTCAGAGGGTAGGTGATAAACAGGGAACCTGGCTTCGTGGCTGTCCTTGTGAAACAGATTTGTACATTGAAACGGGTTTGTTTGGATGGATTTGTGAATGACTGACATCATAAAATACTAAGACCTGGGAAGATAAACTGGCTTTGAGACCACTCTATGCCCCCTGGAGTCTGAAGTAGCTACTGTGGGAGGCCAACCACTGAGCTGCAAAGCACAGCAGCATTTCCCAGGTTTATAAATTTTAAAGGGACCCCATCCCAACTGAGATATACAAAATAACACACATGACACAATTTATGGAAATATTTTTCAAGGTTTTATTGCAAACCAAAGTTGGTTTATCACACACAAAAAAAGTTGTGTGGTGGTGGGGGGAAGAATTGTACATATTATAACCATGTTAATTACAGTACATTAAAATGGTGGTTTACATTACAAATAAGCCTGTAAGTTTAAATATACTAGTGTTATAACCCAATGTACAGACTTTCTTTATACAATACATACAATTATCAGGAATGCAAAAAAAAAAAAAGAAAGAAAAACATAAATAATGCCCATTTTACAGGTGACATTTTAAACAATGAAAAATACCAGGCTTTGACCGACAACTGGGGCATTGGTCCATAAAAACCCTTTCTAAAAATAGAAATATTTGTAGCAGCAATGCTTTCTTTAAGCATCTGGATACAAGTCATTGCAAGACCATTTTCAATAAATTTTCGTTATTAACCGTATCTTACAAAAACAAACAAACAAACAAACGGTCTACACGTAAATTTATCTTCCAAATATGGAAGAAACGAACAATGTCCCACATTGTAGTGTCCTGCAAGTGTCACATTGAGGCTTAGAACGAAATCCGTCTGGGATCAGGCATACCACACTCATACCACTGTTCACACAGGAAACCCACAAGGAAAAATAAAGAACTGAAACACTCTGCAAAAGGAAAAGCTTTGGAGCTAACACGATCTCATCGGAAAAGGCACATTTCGTAAGATTCGTTATCATGGCCCAGACGGACCCTTCCGAAAACCCTTCTCAGAACCGCGTCACCCACTAAGACTACTGCCATCTGTCCAGGGCGGCACGCAATGCTCAGAGATAGCACCATGTTGGAAGGAAGAATAAAAATGAAAACCTCATGAGCTCACTGAGAGGAGGGTGTGCTCTTCAAAAAGCTTCCAGCAAACAGTGTGCAATAAGATTGCCAAGATGTGCAAGCTTCCAGAGATGTGCAAATTCTCTTGTAAGATGTCCTGTCAGCCGGCAGCTCCGCCACGAGGCTAACTAAAAACGCTTACGGACACACATAACATCCTTCAAGACCAACCCCGAGGACTGTTCAGAGGAAGGAGTCCATGGGAGGGGCATAGGAGAAGCCCAGGAAGGCCTCGGCCGCCTCCTGCACGCTGGCTGTAAGAAGGATGCTGTCGGGAGACCTGCCGATGGAGTTGGGGACTGGCTCTTCGGTGAACTCAGGATCGAAGTGCCGCAGGTCGCTAGGTCCACTCTATGGTGGAGGAAAAAAAAAAGACACTCAGTGTCAAGAATTCCATGTGCAGACAGGACATGGAAATCCTCATTTTGGGGCTTTAAATACTGGAGCTCGAGTCTTTGGGGTACTATATGGAGACTCCCACAGTAACCCTCCATTTCAGGCACAAAACCCACAGGCCACACAATGTTTACATAACGAAGAGGGTGTTCCCTTTTTATCCTTTGGTACTTTAATCGAGGAATGTGTGGAAAGGTTATCCTAGCTTATGGGACAAAAATTCTACTTTTTATCTAGGTAAAATAATGATTTGTGAATAAAAGATCTGCCAATGTCTTTCTTGAGGGCCCTCTTCTCCATAACCACCAATCCTGATTTTAAGAAGCACCCTTTGGACCCTCCTAGACTCAGAAAGACACTCACCACATTTGGGTTAAAAGGGGGTGTAATCTTCTTGTTAATGAGATCATCCCAGTTAATTAGGGAGAAGAAGACATGACTCTTAATCTCCATCTGTCGAGAAGAAACAGGAGATGAATTTAGACAGGTGGAATTCAGGAAGGGCAGTGGGGTCTAGGCAGCTTCCCAGAGAGCCCAGGAGAACAGGAAAAAGTTACTCACAAAGTCGTCCTTGGCGCCCAGCCTCTTTGTCCTGTCTTTTTGCAGGAGGCCCTCCAGGAGGTGTCTGGCAGAGTTGGTAATATTTGGCTTCAGCTGGAGGGGCTTGTTCAGAATGTTGTCGTACATCTCAGCTGTGTTCCGGCTGTAGAAAGGAGGCTGAAAGAAGGGGGAAAATGCTCAGTTGGAAGGTTTGTACAGCAAGCACCACACCAACAGAGAAAAAGTCTTCAACTAGATTAAGCTAGATCTGACAAAGCCTTTCCCTTAATAGATTCTTTGCCCTGGATTTTGGAACTATTTCGGGACCCTTATCAAGGAATAGATACCTGGTGGAAGGTGAATTTACGAGAAAGAAAAATTCACTAAGAGCTTATTCTAAAACACTTATAAAATAACCAATGGGCTTCTCTTATCAGGATCTGATAAGCTTATTGATAAAGGGGCAAAATACAATGAACAGATCTGCAATGGGGCTTGGGCGCCCAGGTAGTCTGGACTTACACGAAACCAGGAGCAAGATTCCATAGCTCTCATTGCACCTACTCACCAGGCCATATAGCATCTCATATAAGACGGCCCCCAGGCACCACCAGTCCACTGTCCTGTCATAAGGTTGCTTGTGGAGCACCTCGGGTGCGAGATACTGAAACACAAAGCCGGAAGACAGAGTTTAGAAGACTGTGAAACAGTGCAGTCCCACAGCCAGGCCTGCACTTTGAAAGGGCTGAGACCCTGGATCCACTTCCAGGATACATTTCTTTACATTACTTCCCAATAAAACTGCGGGATTTGGGAGGCTGACTGGCCAGGTATGGGTACTGATATTTAGGAAGTGACTGGGCACCCAACGGATCGCTTACTCGGAATTTACAACCTTTCATGACGTGGCTTTTGCAAACAGCTGGTCTTAATGAAAGCAACAGAAGGCCTTGGGATTTCTCGTGCTGCATCAAACAGCACATATTTCCCTTGGACTCAACTGGACTGAGAAACCTCTGAGAACCCACCCTTCTGGTAGTTTCAGTATCTTTGCACTTGGCTCTCCCAGGAAGGGGCAGACAGGACTCCAAATGGACAGCGCTCCTACCTCGGGCGTGCCACAGAAGGTGGATGTCGTGCCATTGTGTTCGATGTTCTCCTTGCAGAGCCCAAAGTCAGTAAGGACAATGTGTCCCTGTGAATCCAGAAGAATATTCTCTGGTTTTAAGTCTCTGCAAAAAACCAAAAAAGTTGTGTAAGTTAATTTCATTTCATAAGAAAGCCTCCGTGAAAATAATAGCGTGGGTTATTAGAAGCATTTTCAATTCACTGTAGCTGTATAGTGAATAAAAAAAAGGGAGTCCTTGTTCTGCTAATCTATTCTGGATTAGGCACAATCCTAGCCAGCTAGTTCCTGGTGGCATGGAGTCAAGGCAGCTCCCATGCTGAGGGATCTGGTTTTAGGTGACCAAGCTGTACAGAAATACAAATTATTTTAAGGCTCCGCGGAAGGCTAGGGCTCAGTCTCCTTTCTACCCGGGAAGGTAACCTTGAGAGCTCTTCAGCTTACCTATAAACGATGTTCAGAGAGTGCAGGTAACCCAAGGCACTGGCTATTTCAGCAGCATAGAAGCGAGCCCGCGGTTCCAGGAAGCAACGTTCCCTCTGGAGATGGTAGAACAGCTGCAGGAGACAGAACAAAGTTAGGCTGGGTTGCCAAGGCTTGATAACAATGCATTTAATTAGTCTCGACATATACAGCTAAAGGGGACAATTGCAGGAAGCAGCCTTAAATAGTCTATTAACTATTTGCAACCTTCAGGTTGAAGGAAAGGCTAATTCTGGTAACTTTTCCCCCCATCATTGAAAAACTTTCCTCTCCAACTAAAACCAAGAATGCTGTGCCCAGACACTCAAAGGTTAGTTCATATTCCTGCCACTCACCTCTCCACCGTTGATGTAGTCAAGGACAAAGTACAATTTGTCAGCAGTCTGAAAAGAGAAGTGGAGGCCCACCAGGAAAGGGTGTTTCACATTCTTCAACAGAACATTCCGTTCCGACATAATATGTTTCTCCTAGAAAAAGGACAATTAAGATTTAGTGGCAAATTTCAACTTGGTACCAGAATTCCAAGGTAAAACCAATCAATGAATGTCTATCTCCAACTCCAATCCATCCAAGCGCATTTCGTACCTCCTTCTTTTTCAGGATGGCTTTCTTCTGTAAAACTTTGACTGCATAGAATGCTTCTTCTGCTTTGTGTCTTGCTAGAAGAACCTGGAATTTCAATTAAAAAAAAAATCATTTTGCTATCTACACCCAGGGAGAAGAATGTAAACTGAATGCATGAAAGACTGTAAATCATGAGGTCTTCAGATCTGACATTACCTTCCCAAAACTGCCTTTTCCAATCACTTTCAAGAAGTGAAAGTCAGATGGTTTAGCGTGAGGATTGGATGATGGGCCAAGGTTGATTTGCTGAGAAGGACTTGGCTGGAAAAGAAAATGTTTTCTTTTAATACCCTTGCTTCAAAGGAAGACAATGATAAAGGACAATGTAAAAGGTGTTAAGTCTGCAAATGACTGAGGCAAGTCACCACCACCCCTCCCAGGCTCAACCAAGACCACTGTATGGGAGTATGGAAATTGTACACAATTGTTGTACCCAGATAAGACTTTTAGGCAATAGGCCTTTTAAAATACTTCACTGACTCAATAGTTAAATAACTGCTTACGTCACTTGTTATGCCATTAACTAGGCATATTCCTGCCTTGGTACTAATTTCTAGAAATGCTATTGTAGTCCATCGATGTAGGAATACTAACTGATTCATTTACAAGATTCCTCTACAGAAGCATCACAAAGAGAGAATACTTACCGGAGGAGAAGGGTTGGCATTCATAAGCTCAGGCTCCTGAGGTTGGGAGATTTTCAAAATGGACTGAACTTCAGGGCTGCAGAGAAAGGAACAACTTAGAATTTCCTTAACTCGACACCAGGGGGCACACCAACACCAGTAGTAAGTTTCAGGCTCAACTCCCCGCCCCCCCCCCTTCCTTCGGAGCGTTTCAACTAAAAACACCCAAAGTAACTCAGGTAAAGAAAATAATAAACCCAGTTAAATACAAGGATGAGGGTTGTTCTTCATGTTAACAGGGGGGTGAATTAAGCCAACATGAAACTCTTTCATCTTTCAGCTCTAGGACAGACCAAATGAGCACTTTAGTTTTAACGTTTAAAATGTTTTCAATTGGGACTTAAAACAGAAAAGGGTTCCCACCCTCGGGGAAGGTTTCAGCTTTCTGATCAACCTTCTTATGAGAATGTGTCTTTAGGGCTGGTAAAATGAAACTTTACTACTTATTTTTATTTCTCCCAATCCTCCCCAAAACTTACTGTTTGCATGCATAGGAGTTATTGGCAATCTTCTGAATAAAGTCGTTCAGGCCCATCCTCCTCTGTTTCATGAAAGCTGTGAATTAAGAGAGGAGAAATAAACGTCTAGACGGCTTCGTAACGTCCGACGCCACAGAAACTAATCTGATGAGCGACCCTAAAAACATATCCCCTTCGCGTATCCTAGAAGTTCAGTAAGATTCCTACACTCACCGATGAGAATTGCTACCATTCCCCTCATCCTGGAGTAAGTGAGGGTTCCCCTAGCAGCCTCGGTTTTCACCGTCATCTCCGCAGAGAGAGCGCAGCGAGTCGTTGGTGACGAGAGACGGGCTCAGCTAACACTGCCCGCGCGCCGCGCCGCCCGCTTTATAAGCCCTGAGCGGCCGCAGGGGCGGGGCCCACGCGACAATGCGGGAGAGGCCCCGCCCAGTCCCCGCCCCAAGCCCCACCTCCAGCGGCCGCGGCGCCCCGCAGGCTTCTCCTTGGCGGGCGGTGAGGGCGGTTCGGCCCCCCGCCCGAGGGCGAGCCCCGGGCGGGGGCGGGGGGCGCCGGGGCTGCCCGGGAGGCCCGGCGCAGGACTGTTATCTGCCTCTCTCCGCTCCCGGGCCTGAGAGGGAAACCGCAGGCGGAGGGGGCGGGGGCAGGGAGAGTCCGGGGTAATTTTCCACCTTTCTCATTTATTCCGCGCAGCTAGGAAATCAGAGTCGCGGCACAGGGCGCTTTCCGCCCGGTGCTCCGCCAGCGGGTGGCTCTGCGCCCGCTTAAGTTAGTCAAACTCTGACTGCCGATTTCCTCCCGGTCCCGGAGCCAGCCCTCTCCCCAACTCCCCCGGCAGCCTCATCAGCCCCCACCCGGCGGCCGCGCACCACCAGCCGGAGGTGTCCGTCGGGCGAGGGTGGCCCTGCGCGCCCTCATCTGCGGGGTCACCGTGGGTCCGGGACAACCGGTGGGACCCCCGCTTCCGCCGCCTTCTCTCCCGGCCTGTTCCTTCACCCTGCGAACGCGCACCCTCCCCCCCCCCCGGACACCCCCCCCCCCCCCCGGGCCCCCCCCCCCCCAACTCCGCCGCTAGTCGCTCGGCTCCGGCGAGTATCTCCTACTTGCCGGAGCCGAGCGACTAGCGGCGGAGCGGGACAGTCCCCGCGTGGCAGGCGCGGCGCTTACCCAGGCCAGTCAGCAGGAAGGACTCGCTGCGTTTCTGCGCCTCAGCCCTCTTTTTGTGGCGGGGCCGAAGCAGAGACTCGAGCCGGGCCCTGGCCAGCGCGCCCTGCATCTCCCCCATGGGCAGCGGCGGCCGGGCGCGCAGCGGGCGACGGCGACAGGAGAACACTGACGTTTCCTTGAAGGAGCCGCCGTGACTCAGTCCGGGCAAGATTTCCTGCCCCGAGACCCAAAACAAACAAATGGCCCTTGTGCACGGCCGAGCCGCTTCCGAAAACGCCTTTTTTGTGCTTTTGGCCAAAGCCAAGCAAGGCTGCAAAATCCCAGAACTTGGAAGCGGAGGAAGGAAGGAAAGAAAGAGGGAAGGGGGAGGGAGAGGTCAGGAATGTGTAGGGGAGGGGGCGGAAATAAAATTCGTTTCTGCACTAAAGAAAAAAAAAAAGTACAATCTGCATTTCACTTTTTACCACCCCCCCCACATCTTTGAGAACATTCTGTCCGTTCCGCATGTAATTTTTTCCCCTTGCATCTTTAATCGCCAAGAACACGTGAATAAGTGGCAAGTTCGGGGAGTGGTGGCTCCGCGCAAGGCGCCGACCTGGCGTGACCCTGGGCACCGGCGACTCCCCATTCCCTCTCCCGCTCGCCCACCTGACAACGTTGCAAGGTCGCGTTACATTGTCTTTAAAACCCTCAGTTTGTCCTCGTCTTCCCCGGCCCTCCTCCAGTTTATTCCAGGGCTGACCCGGGAGTCTTCTTACAGTTTAACCACCTTGCTCTTTCTCTCGAGTCCCAAAGTGGGACTCGAGCACTCGCGAAAGATTAGCCGGGTGCTTGCGCTCCCGAAAGCGGAGGAGAGAGGGAGGCTCGGCAGAGCGGCGGAGCGGTGCCTTCCAGTAACCCCGCCGCTGGGAGATGCCTGGGCGCTGCAGTCTGACCGCGGCGCGAGGACTCTGGCCAGCGCTGGCCGGGGAAGCCACGAGCACAGCAACTGGGCCAGAACGGGGGACGGCGGCAAGTTACCAAGGTTTGCAGGGCCGGTACCTGGCGCTTGCCGGTGCTGTCTGCCTGGGCTGCCCTGCCGTGACCCCTGACTGTCAAGGGCCCTGCCATCTTGGAGTTGCATCCTGGGTCTGACACCCTCTGGAACACCAGCTGTCAAACCAAGAATAGCCTGTGAAGCGGTTTTCTTTCGTCCTGGGCAGGGATTTGTTTTGCAGGCACAACCACCTCATTTGCCCTAATTCGATCTGTAGCCTCAGCTGCTTCTTGGTTTGCCCAGTTACAACAGCTCCAGACTGGGAGAAGGGAACACACATCATCTCTCCTGGAGAGTGGCTGGGAAATGTTGCTCAGCACCCACCTAAAAAAGCACTTCTCAGGTGCCTGAAATTGACGCTCCAACCTCAGGCAGGGTTTAGGAAACTCCAAATCACAGTAACTGGCCCATTACTGCTTCCTCTTCCATGAATTCTTCATATAATACGACTTTGTTACTGCTGATGGCCCCCATACTCCGTGTTCCACTTCAACTAGCCCAGCTGGTCCCTGCTTTCACACCATGCAGCCCTGTTTTAAGCCAGCAAATTTGCACTAGGTGTTATACGCAACCTGTGAATCAATGATCACTACATCAAAACCCAATCTGTTGGCTAATTGCGCTTAATAAAAAGAAAAGAGAGCAAATCTTGCAAAGACTGCACAGAAACACCAGCCTGCACCAAGATTTCTGCTTGTTTGGTCTTAAACCATGAAACTGAGAAACCTTCCATCAGACAGCACCCCCCTGCATCCCCACCGCTTGTGCCTTCCCCAGGCCAAGAAACCTCAGATCCTCTAAAGCATCTTCGTTTTACCCATTCCCTCTGAATTAAAGTAATAAAAGTACACAAACCTTTCAAAGGGGATTTTAGAGCTTCCTCTTTCATTCTTCAGGTTGCCCGAAGAATGAAAATATGAAGGCTGGGGATTACTTTCTGGAGGTTGGAGGTAGATAGAGCTCAGTTATGGTTGGAATAGCCTCCCTGCTATGTGCCTGATAAGGCTGAAAACTGAGATGACAGGGAACAGAAGAGTCAGAGGCAGCCGTCCTCTGTTAGGCACCCCACTTTATATGAAGGCAATTTACATACAGGAAGGGAGCAAGCTGCAAAGTTCAACACTGGGCCATTTATTCTCTCCATTGCAACATCACTCAGAAAATTACTGTCCTCAGCGTCCTGACTTTATTACACCCCCAGCAAGACACACAAGAAATGTAACTTGACTGATTATCATTACAAATCAGTCCAGAAAAAATTCAAAACACATGCAGAACCTTCATATTTTCAAAGACACTCTGCCACATGCATTCCAAGAGGAACGTGGAATTCAAGTTAGAGGGCTCTAAGTGGAATAGAGAAGAGGCACAACCGTATGATTTGTGGTTGGAACAGAAAAGGAACGTCTGATGTTCTCCTTCCTCCCCCCTACCCTAATGTTCAGCAGTTGGAGACGGACGGTCTGCTAAACTTATCATTTAACGTAGAGACTCAAGTTGTTGAGACTGGCTTTTCTTCCAACCGGATACCTGAAGGGTGGAGCAGGCGCCCCCTGTTCTGTCCCAGCAACCTACTAAGACTTCCTAACAGGAAGGTGACACACAGCGGCGGGTGGATGGGGTAAGGGGAGTTCGGGCGGGGGAGGGGGGACGGTGTGTGACGCGCGCCTGTTAACTCTGTACGGCTTTGGGTTGCCCTGTGGATGCTATTCAAAGGCTTGATCTGGTCTTCCTTCCCGTCGCCAGCCTCTTTCTTTGGTCCAGTTCGTCTTCCTAAGGGAGGAATCCGGCCCCTTTCCTCTTACTCCCTGGTGGCGAAGTGGTCAGAGTTGCGTCACCAAATTGTGCTTGGAAATGCAACCCAGAGGGCGATCGTGTTCTCTGGCAGAACCACTCTGGCATGCAGAATTACCCCCACTTCTCCTGAGGTTTAATCAGTTCCAGGTAATTTCTCTACAACACCTTGCGCAGTCACAGAAAATACAGATGGCTTGATAGGAGGTAGGCTAATTACCTCCCCACTCCCCCAAGCCAGTAATCTCATTTATGCCTCATAGTGGGGAAACTGCAATCAAAACACTCAAATGGAAATGATTCACCAAGATATAAAGTTTGCATTGAAACAAATCATTTTCCAGTGCATGTGTATTTTAATGCTTCAGAAAATCATTTAGTTCTTCTACTTTAATTTTCCTTAAGGAGGGGCTGTAAATACTGCAACCTGAAAGCTTTATGAAGATTCGACCTTTTTCATTTTTTAATTCGCAGGCTCAGAAAACAAATTCCTGGTATTTCTCAACATGTGAAAGCAAATATTTTGAAAAATATTTTTTTAAAGATTTATTTATTTATTTTAGAGAGAGAAAGCAAACAAGGGGCCAGGTAGGGGCAGAGGGAGAGGGAGAGAGAATTCTCAGGCCAATTCCCTTCTGAGCGGGGAGCCCAAAGCTGAGCTCCATCCATGACCCTGAGATCATGACCCGAACAGAAACCAAGAGTCAGATGCTTAACGGACTGAGTCACTAGGTGTCCCCAAAAATATTTATATAAAGACTTAGCTCTTCAACTACTTCTTAAGTGTGTTAGCTCTGTAGTGTCTTCATTCCCTAGTTAGAATACTTTCCATTGATAAAGGCAATATAATTGTTTTGTATTGCCCAAAGGGCCAAAAATTCCAGAACAATTATGTGCACAGTTTGATTGATTCTTTCATTGATGCTTATAGAATCCTTTTCCTAAACCAGCACCCAAAAAAAGTATAAACACCAAAAAACATAATTATTACTCCAGAGAGCAACTAAATGCATCAGTTTTTGTTGAAGGTTGTCACCAAATGCACGCACCCTCCTCCGTTTTTACAGTATTCATCAAACAGAAAAAGATGACAGCGAATAAGTTTATTCACAAGAGCTATTGTAGGTAAGGAATCAACGATGGTAGTTAAATAAGAGTCTATAGACCACAGATTCTATAGTGATTACTATGTTCCGTGCTCTTAATTGTTGAAAGTGACAGGCATAAAGAAGGTAAGGATGAGATTGAAGAGATAACTATGAGAGGAACACATTACTTCGGAATAGCGAGGTTCAATGTTATTAAAACTCACAAAACCACGTGCTTTATTTCTGCAGGGCATATTTCTTTCCCGAGACTGTGGTTTTGCATAAAGCAGGGCTCTCCACTGGAAGAACCTTGGAATAGGGTTTTGCGACATAATGTACATGTGGCTGTCTAGTAGAGAGGCCTTGGGTTGTGCTAACAGCACTCTTCAGCTATTGACGATTAGGCAATTGTTATTTTTCTTCTTAGTTGAACAGATGATAGGCAAAATTGTGAAGTAGCGAAACTTGCTTTCGAAACCAGATTTATCTCCTCCCTATAACCCTTCTCTGTCACTGGAGTGAGCTGTGGTGCCTCTCCTGCTTTGCTTCCACCCACAGCCCCCCTGCGCTCTGTGGTCCTGAAGACTGTGAAGTATTGCCTTCCGGCCTCCTCCCTTCTAATGCCAGCTGTCTCAAAGCCCTGCTCTCAGCTAATCACCCCAGGAGGTATTGACCTGATTCTCCTTCCTTCTCTCCCTGGCTTTCCCCCTCCTTCCCACCTTCCCTCCCCTCCTCCCTCCCTTCCATTTGTTTAGGCAAGCATTTAACAAGCATTTATTTAGTAAGTATGAATATTAAGCTCAAGGGACACAAATATGACTAATCCTGTCATTTGAGATTCACAGAAGCTGTCATTCTGAGTGGGGAGCACATGCATAAATTATGAGAGGATATGATGAGTGTTAAAACAGGGGTCCCAGCCATCTACCTCAGAAGAAGAAAGGGGAATTTTCTACTACGGAAAAGCAGCAGACGTGTAGTTGTTGAGGAAAGTCTCCCACAAAAGTGTAATATTTGGGCTGATCCTGGAAAGGTCCGCTGGGGACCAAGGAGGAATGTCATTCTAGGCAGAAGAAAGCACGAGTACCGAACTCTGAACTCTGAGGTGCCATGTAGCATCTCTGGAATGATTTGGAAATAGAGCCCTTACTTGGACCTCTGGCACAAGCAAAATGCACAGGGTCTCTACTACTGCTGCGATAGCAGTGCGTATGTACGTATGTGCGCATGTGCGTATGTGCGTCTGTCCGTATGTGCGTCTGTCCGTATGTGCGTCTGTCCGTATGTGCGTATGTGCGTATGTGCGTATGTACGTATGTACGTATGTGCGTATGTACGTATGTGCGTATGTATGTATGTATGTATTTGACAGAAAGCACAAGCCGGGAGAGTGGCAGGCAGAGGGAGAAGCAGTCTCCCCCTTGAGCAAGGAGGCTGAAAGTGGGGCTCTATCCTAGGACTCTGTGATCATGATCTGAACCGAAGGCAGATGCTTACCCAACGGAGCCACCCAGGCATCCAAAACAGCACTTTCAAAAAAAAAAAAAAAAAAAAAATCCTAGTGGCATAAATCTGTCGGTCCCTCTCACTGCCTCTCCTTCTCCAATCTCAATACTTATGGAATTAACAATGTCGTAAAAGTGTGTTCATTTAAAGGCCTGCCAAGTATTAGTTTGCACAGGTAGGTATCTCTGTTTCTGGTACAGCTCTAGGCATGGCTGGAGTGCGTCCATCCATCAACAGATTCTTTCAGAACTATGCTTCAGACACTGCTAGATGCAGGAGGTGTGCTGATGCACAGCACTCACCCAAGGAGGGGACAGCTGGGGAGTCACCTACAAAGCACACTGAGCCCTACTGAGAAGGGATTAAAAGCCACAAGGAAAATTATTCCACCAAGGCTTTTACTTTTTTTTTTTTTAATTGCGGGTTTTTTTGTTTTTGTTTTGTTTTTGTTTTTTTTTTTTTCCCACCAAGGCTTTTAAGGTGACGCATTCCAGTATGTTTTGGAAAGTTCATTCAAACCAATATGTGATCCATAACTCAACTATTACTCCTCCCAAGGATATTTGCTTCTTAAAAAATACCCCTGGCTCATTAAAAATGAACACGTTTACACGCACAGACATATAAGGAAAGAAGTTGGAAGTTGGAATGGGAAATTCACATAGCTGGGAGATGGATGAGAGTTTAGACAAGGGTAGCTATAATCTGGCACAGGGTAGAACAATCTCACAGAGGCAGGGAATGACACCAATGTTCTCTATCTACCTCTCCTAGAAAGTCGCCCCGCAGGAAAGCTGGTGGGGGATAGGGGCAAGGTCTGGTAGTAAGTTTTTTATTTCAATCAGGAAAGGAGGCTGATGGTAGCTCTCAACAGGGGAGGAATGGTAATCTAGCCAGCAACAAACCAAGGGGTCTAGCACAGGCTGAAAACCCACCTTATCCCCATCTTTTTTTTTCTTTTCTTTTTTCTTTTTTTTAAAGGAGAGAGAGAGATGGCGGGAGTATGAGCAGGGGGTGGGGAGAGGGAGAGGCAGGATCCCCGCTGAGCAGGGAGCCAGCCCCTTTTAGATCCCAGGACTCCCTGCCCCACCCCACCCCCATCACGACCTGAGCCAAAGGCAGCTGCTTAACCTCCTGAGCCATCCAGGTACCCTAGGCGTTTGTATTTTAAAAGGCCTCTGTCAATTCAAAAATATTGATTTGTAATGATAAAATGCCAGGCATTGAGAAAAGCAAATCCAGGCGGCTTTGGCATTCAGAACCTCTTCCTTCACTCTGTCCCAGGTGAATACACACCTGCACTCCTTTTCGCT
The DNA here is from genome assembly GCA_004024625.1 of Mellivora capensis. Taxonomy (NCBI): domain Eukaryota; kingdom Metazoa; phylum Chordata; class Mammalia; order Carnivora; family Mustelidae; genus Mellivora; species Mellivora capensis. The sequence continues at coordinate 25,548 of PISX010005242.1, forward strand.
GTCAGTCCCCAGCCCAGCCTAGCATTCAGGCAGTACAGGCTTGAAAAGTCTTCCCAGGCTGGATCCTTCAGAGACACATATATCAAAGTTGTAACCTACATGAAGACAGTATAAAGGGCTCTCTTTCAGCCCCACTCCATTTACCATGTGCCCAGAGTAAATAAGGAACCTGGATTTTTGGCAGACAGCTTTTGCCAGACTGAAGGGAAACCTGAAAGCTTTAATTTGCCCAGAATAAATCTCTCCCTAAATCTCTCCCATTTATGACCCTATAATTTATCTAGCAAGCAGCAACAGAAGCTCATCCTAATCAAGAATTGTTTCCTGTAAACCCTACCTACAAATTGCCGGAACAAAATAAGATAAGTGTACCGGTAACCAACATGGGAAAACCAGGAATAGGATGGCTAGTGGAAAGTTGACGGGGATCATTTGAATGTAAAACAGTTTAGGGAATTTCCTTTTAATTTCAATCCTGAATGGAAGTTACATATATGTTACCTCCCTTAGTAAGCTCTGGAATGTCCGCAGCTTGCTGAAGGCGGGGCTCCTTGTGGTCCTTGTTAGTCCCTACCTACCCCTGAGGTTCATTACCTGTGAGATCCTAGACAAAGGATTCTCTGTATAATGTATCTGTATAATGGGGGTGCTAACTTAATATAAGTTACAAAAAATAACTGAAATAGAGAATTTAGTAAGTGCTTCATTTAGGTTGGAATCTCACGCAGGACCTAAGACATGTCTGTGCTCCTTCCCCGCACCCTGCACACATCACAGCTACAAACAGAACATATCATACAACACAAATGGCTCCCACAACTCAAGACAATAATGGTTATGGACTGTGCTTTAAGCCCATGAACTGTATGGGCCACTTAATCTGCTAGGCCAAGGATAGAGCGGCATGATGGGACTTCCATCAAAGGCCTGAAAAGACAATTCATTTTGTTCTTCAGATGTCCCCCTTGTCTTTTGATCTCCCCACAGACAATGCTCCAGAATGGATTGTATCAAAGTACTAAATGCCATGATAAGGGAATAAATACTTATTTATCAAGCAAAGCTAAAGTTTAAGTAGTAAAAGCAGGGACTAAGCTAAAAGCTAACCCAGCGGAGTTTTTAATTGTTTAGGGTGGATGGGAGACAATGGAAATTACATTTGGGCCTATTGAGAGGGTGGGGTCATTGAAAGCAGGTCAGAGAAGGTTAGCTAGCACAGAAGATGTTTTTCCTCTGTTATTCAGCTTGTCCTCAGGGAAAGAAGAACCGGGTCTAACTGAGTGTGTGTGGCCTGTTAGTTTTAGTCATTCAGACCTCTATAGAGCCCTGTTTTGTGCCAGGCGGTGTGCTTAGTCCTGGTTCTAAGAAAGATACCCAAGATGGGCAACATTGCCATACTCAAGGAGGGCATGGTCCATATGTATTTGGCTAAATTGGACAGTGTTTTCCCAAAAGCAAATGTCAGCTTACAGATACTTCTACTTTCTCTAAGGCCCAGCTATGCCCAAATGTCATTAAAATATAGTCTTGGGCAAAGTTAACCATTTGGAATTCTTAACTTTTTCAAGTGAAGACTAAGCTGGAAATACTCCTATAGCTGTGATTATCTGGAAAAAAATAAATCTAAAAGGTAATTCTTGGATTCCCAGACCAACCTAATGTGTCTAATCCTTTGGAACCTCCCCTTCTCTACCTACCACCCCACACTGTAGCCTTAGTTAGGGATTTTGTGGCTTAGTTATTTACATCTCAAGTGCCTCTCTGGACTGTTGAGTTCCTTGAAGATGAGACCACATGGGCAAGATTCATGTTTCTTGCCTGACTAATGGGCTTTAATCAGGCCTTACTCTGCTTCCCCCTTTCCACTCTTCCCTTTGCTCTCCAGGCTGGTGCCATCTTGGCTCTGTCTCTTTTGCAAAGCCAACCTCCTGTCTGTCTTTGGGAGCTTATCTATGCCATGCCCTCCCCCTGGGGTGATTTCCTCTTGGTGCTCCCATGGCTGGATCCTTCTTGCTGTTTAGATCTCAGAGTAAGTGAGATCATAAACATAAACTAACCAGCTGACCATCATTTGTCATTCACCCTATTTTAATTATCTGCATATTAGTTTTATTACCTGACATTTTTCGTGGGTTCATTGTCTGTCTCCTTGCACTAGAAAGCTGTCTTTCTAAGACAGGAATATCTGTTTTATTCTCCATAGTATCTCTGGTGCCCAGAAGAGTGTGTGGCCCAAACCAAGTGCTTAATAAATGAAATGACTTAGTAATATGCCCCTGATATATTGCTGGGCACAGAATAGGTTCTCAACCAAATTTTATTTTCCTCCCTTTACCTAATAATCAAGGGTATGTTTTCTTAGCAATCCTTTACAACTCACCATGAAGAGCAAGAGAAAATCAAACCAAACAAAAAACTCTTGAGTTCAGGTATTTTGTTACATATTACATATTATGCTACTCAACTTCAGAAAACTGAGGCACTAAATTTTATGAATGATGTACAATGAAGATTTTGAAATCAAGGCTGTTCCCTTGGTCTAATGAGGTCACTGAACCATCATATTGAATAACCATTTTTCGAGAAAACTGTAATACATACTCTTTTTTACAGATAACATTCAATGGATACTTTGTCAAGTCCAGGGAATCAAACCATTGGGAGGGTGGCCATCTAGGCTCTCCTCTGCCCAGCTTGGTAAAATGCCAATTTAGACTCTTATTCCAAGAACCACAGATAGTCTTTCAACAGGTCAGAAAAATGTATCCTCTTTTTTCTCCCCTTTTAAACTTGCTCCCTAAATTTTCCATTGCCCTCCCCCAATTCTTTGCTATTAAGATAGAATTTTAAAGTAAGAATCCATTAGGTTCCGTGATACTTCTGCTTTCTGCTGAAGGCCCTCTGGCCTGTTCCTTTTATGAACCTCCCCAGTTTTGCAGGTGTGCAATGATCACATTCATGAGATGTTGGTAGTTGACTAAGGAGAACTGTGCTTTTTTTAAAGTTTAAAGAAATAGCAACCTAGCTTTCCCGGAGTGGTGCAGTTGGCGCTCTCTCTCAGTCTCTGACCAGCTTTCAATGATTGCCCTGCAGAATCTGTGAAATCAGATGTGCCCTCAGTAGATGATGGTAACAAGATATCCCAGTGTGTTTGTAGATACATAGGAATAAAGGGAGGGAAAACCCTCCTCATTAATGATAACATATGAATTTGGTTTATAGAAAAGCAGGCTGTCATAACCTCTTTGATTTCTGTCATTCAACCAATGATTCTCCAAGATGAACATTTCCCTGAATGAACATTTATTACAAAACACTCCTACTTTATTTTCTTTTTAAAATATTCTTTGCTACACAATGGTAGGGCCTTGATAAAAGGGTCCCTGTTATGCAGCATCTAGTATGTTGCTTTATTTTATTTATTTTTATTTTTTAAATTTATTTATTTGAGAGAGAGAGAGACAGAGCTAGCCACAGAGACAGTGCAAGAGAGCATGAGTAGGGAGAAGAGGGAGAAGCAGGCTCCCCACTGAGCAGAGAGCTCATGGATGATCATAACCTGAGCTGCAGGCAGACACTTAACCAACTGAGTCCCCTAGGTGCTCCTAGTGTGTCATTTGAAAGCCATAGCAGAATGACCATTAGGTTGTCAGAAGTGACCAGGTGCATGTATAATGAGCAGGTCGGGGAGCAATTGCATTTTCGGGTCTCTGTGATTACATGGACCTCCATGTATGTTAGTTGGGATTCCCCAGAGAAGCAGAGCTAATAGTGTGTGTTTACATATGTATATACATGTACATAACGTATATGTACATATTATGTGTGTGTGTGTGTGTGTGTGTCTGTACAGAGAGAGACAGGGAGAGAGATTTTTTTTTTCATTGACTCTTGTGATTATGGAGGCTGTCAAGTCCAAAATCTATAGGGTGGACTGGTTGGCTGCAGACCCAGGAAAGAAGTAATGTTGCAGCTCAAGTCTGAAGGTCATCTGCTGATCGAATTCCTTCTTGCTCAAGGGAGGTCAGTTTTTGTCCTGTTAAAGCCTTCCACTGTTCAACTGTTAGGATAAAGCTCACCCACATCATGGAGGACAAGCTACTTTACTCAAAGTTCACTGATTTAAATGTTAACCTCATACAGAAAATACTCTTGTAGAAACATTGAAGATAATGTTTCACCAAATATCTAAGCACTGTGGCCTGGCCGAGTAGATACATAAAATTAACTATCACAAGCTCATCTCCTGTGAATTTGGCACTCATATGCATCTTCTTAAATTATATTTAATCTTCATATAAAGACAATAATAAGGTCAATGCTTTCACCTAATATGGTGCAACTATCCTGCATTTAACTGAAAACCTAATAACTTTTTCCCCAGAAGAGGATGTGAAGTTCCTGTGGGATGTTTATTCGTTTTGATATCCTATAACTTAAATACTGTGATATAAAGCTCACAATTCTTAAATACTATGATATAAAGTCAAGGCATCTTATGTTACATGACAAGGGGATAAGAGAGGGAAGAAAACAAAGAGATTTACATACACAAACACAAACATATTCATGACAATCACAGTCCTTGTTTCTGTAATTGGTCATGGGGTCACAACTGGTATTTATAACTATTTTAGTCTACTACCTATTTGTCTTTAGCAAGCATCTCAACTGGTTGTGGTTCTTTGCCTAATAAGGTGATGCAAACCTTCCTTCCCAACAGGGTCTGAGCCATTAGTAGTTCTGTCTGCATTGGGTTGTTGTAGTTTTCCACTGAATTTAATCAAAGAGTGTGGTAACAGTAAGAGACTCCTAGAAGGATCTCCTATATTCCAAACATACTCTTCCTTACCTCCATTATGGAGTGACAATGTAATTTCTCCTTGGTCATCAGGACCAATCATCTCAGCCAGCATAGTACCTCCGTTCTTTGCTTGCTGATTTAGGGGCATAAAGAGCCCAAAGTAGCTGAGTGGCAGTCTTAAGTTCCAGTTCAATGAAATCATTACTATGTCTGCCAGTGGAAGCATTCCTCCCTTTGGAACCAAGATTTTAGGCCAGCAGAGCATAAAGTTGGGAAGAAAAGAAACAAAAAACAAAAATGGTGCTAGGAGGTCACTAGGGCTAATTGTGAGTAGTGTCACTAGCATTTCTGCTCCTTGACTTCTGGATATATGAACCCCAGCTATGGGAGAACCAGTACATGTATTGGTTCAGAATGTTTATAGCCTCCTGGAAAACCTTGCTCCAGCCCTGCAAAGTATTACCATCTAGCTGGGACCAGAACTGAGTCTTCAAAAGGCCATTCCACTATCAAGCCAGTCACCTCAGGGTATTGGGGAATATGGTAAGACCACTGAATTCCATGAACATAGGGCCTACTGCCATACTTCATTTACCGTGAAGTTAGTTCTTTGATCAGACGCAGTGCTGTGTAGAATATCATGATGATGGATAAGGCATTATGTAAGTCCACAGATGATTGTTTTGGTAGAAGCATTGTGTGCAGGAAGGGCAAATCTGTATCCGGAGTAAGTGTATATTCTGGTAAGAACAAGAGGCTGTCCCTTCCATGACGGGAGGTTTGGATGTAATCCAAACTAATCTGCCTGCCAGATAGTTGGCTGATCACCCTGGGGAATGGTGTGACATCAGAAGTCAGGACTGGTTTCTGCTGCTGGCAGACTGGGTACTCAGCCATGGCTGTAGTTAGGCTGGCCTTGGTGAATGGAAGTCCACGTTGCTGAGCCCACCTATCACCTCCATTTTGGCCACCATGGCCACTATGTTCACTAGCCCATTTAGCGATGACAGGGGTGGCTGGGAAAGAGGCTGACTGACATCCACAGAATGGGCCATCCTATCCACTTATTAAAATCTTCTTCTGCTGAGGTCACCCTTTGGAAGTCATTCACATGGAACACAAGCATCTTCACATTTTTTGCCTATTCAGGGAAATTTATCTACATTTCTCTTCTCCAGACTTCCTTGTCACCCATTTTTATTGCCTGAGCATCCAGCCAAATCATTAGCCATCTTCCATGAATGGATATGTAATCACATGTCTGGCCAGTTCTCCTTCCAAGCAAAATGAGCAACAATGTGAACTGCTATTCAGTTCTGACCACTGAGAGGGTTTCCTTCACCATTGTCCTTCAACAGTATGCCAGAAAGGAGCGAGGTTTGCAGCTATCTGCTTCCATGATTGTGTTTAGAGGTCTCCTTATCTCAGCAGTGTCATTTATAACCCAAGGGGGTCACACGCAAGCTTCATCTCACACAGAGATTTGGAAATGCACTAACCCATTGACTTGATACTAAGCACTTGGATTTTTATTTCCTGAGGATTCTAAATCATTTGCCACTTCCTTAGCACTTAGTAGATTTGAGTACAATTCACTATTTTTAGAACATTCCTGGCTAGCTTTGATATTTGGGTTTTGTTGTTTTTCTTGTCCTCCCACTCTTCATTTAGCTAATAATTTACAATACTCTTTGTAATCCTGTGAAAATTGGGCACTGCATCAGCTTACTAAGCAAAAATTCAAAGAAATATTAGTGATGCCCTAACTATACTACTTGACCACCCACTTACTGTATTTGAAAAATATTGAATCAAAGTATGGAAGGCATTATCTTAGCACTGGATAATTTTTGTGGAAAATTCAGAGGGTCACCTAAAACATATTTTATGTTTTACACAACAGAACCACAACTTGGCAATTTGAGGTTGCTGAACACTCTGGATACTAGAATATGGCACCTGTGTCCTTCTGATGCCTCAAAAAGCCCCAAGAAAATGTTACTTCTTGATATCCGTGACTTAGGGAGGCGTCCATTATGCCTCCATGATTGGTTATTCCTAGAATGTTGGGAGATAGAGCAGGCCTTCATTTCCCACAGAGCTTACTGGGAAGTTTTGAAGCTTGTCCCCAACCCAGAAGACCACCAGTAACCTCATGGTCTCATTCCCACTAGCAGTGACCCCCTCAGCTGAGCAGGGTTGGTAGGAATCTATGCACATGTCTGTACTTTTCTAGTAATTAGAGAGATGAAAAAAGCAGGATTATTTTGTGCACTTGTCTTCCCTCATTTCCTAACATATGCCTTGCACATTATCAATGTACAGTAAATGTTGGACATATTTAATGAGTAAGTCTCTCTGTTGGGCCCACCATAAATTCTCCTACTTATTCCTCTTTAAAACCCTAAGGAGCACGTTAAAAGCCATGATCCTTTGCTTAGGTGACACATTGCAATGGGAGATGTTTATTGTAGATGAGTTAATGGGAGTATATTTATTTTTGTTTTTTATTCTTATATCCTGGGTCAGAACTATGATTAGTTGTCATTGCCAAATTTTCTAAGAGCATATGGTTATACCGTCAGACACTTTTGATAGTACTATTTGTTTTTGAGCTGTGATTACAGAATTATTTTAACAAATAGGATTTGTTGTCCTAAAAGAACAATTTTATGGTTTGGCTAAGACTTTCAGATATATTAACTACTTCTGTTATGTGTGTGTGTGTGTGTGTAGATAACACCAAGCTTGTTCCATAACCACGACTGCACAAAAGATATAAATAAAATCTTAAAAAAAAAAAAAAAAGAAAAGAAGCTTTGTATAGACTGCAGGAACATCACAGAGAAGAAATTAGATGTGAACAAATGATAGGTATCATGAAGAATGCCTCACTTTCTAAATCAATATGGTCACTTAGAGAAGTTGCTGTAATGTTATTTGCTTATAAAGCTTTATATTTAAAATTCCACTGTACTCTACTCTCATTTAGAGCAAATGACTATTCCAAAGAGATAAGACTAATACTGTCAGTATCTACAAGGGTTCTGTTTCACAATTCATAAAATATTGCTTAAAAATCAAAAGCCTTAGAACATAGGCATAGATCATCATGATAGACTGGCTTGGAATTCATTCTTCAAATCATGTTGTTTATATATCTTTTTATATAACCAATATAAATCTAGTTTGTCAAGTCCTGTTTCATAAGCCTTGAGTTTACCTTTTAAGAGCAAAAGCATTGTTTTTCTTCTTTACCACATTGTAAATACTGTAGCTTTACCTCCCCAAGCTGCTCTTGGAAGCATCACTAATGGCCCACTGCCTTCTGACTTTTCCTTTTACAATGGGAACAAATAACCAAAGGGCAGAAATGAGCCCAACACACACAGTTCTTGTCTAAGCCCCCACTGCCACCTTCCTCTGCCTCCTTCTTATTTCTTCCCAGTTCCTGTCTACTTTTCTCAGAATTTTCATTTTCTTTAGGATTATCAGTTTCTGTAAGGTTAATGGGGATCTTGTAAGGTGTGTCAGGATGTAATTTTTTCCCCATATCTTTTCTTAAAACAGTTATACAGGGTTAGCATTAATATTACACACAATATGTTACGTGTATTTGTATGTGATACAGAATCTACATTGTGTATGACATTCATATTATAAAAATAGTAAAATTTTAATGTTTTGAAAATGCATTTACATCAAGATATCAAAAAAGAACAAAGAACACACACACAAGACCTAGGTAGGTTACTTCCAGAAATCAGACTATCTAACACAGGAAGCCTTATTAGAACATGAACTAGGGATCTGACATCTTATCTATCCCACATAAGCCAATTATTGTTCTTCACAAAGCCACCCTTTCTGATTTTGACTACTCTTGGATAATTTGTCTCACAAAGAGATGGGATGAAGGCATGCAGCTAGATCATTGCAGAATCCCTGACATTTCTAAAAATAACCCAACCACGACTTACCTGCACTCTATTGTATTCATGAGCTCTTGTGTGTGGAGGGTCATTCACAGCCCGCATGCCAAATTCTCTTATTTTCTTTGTTTTAGTGTTTGAAACTATGGTATTAATGGTAAACTTAGGGCTTTTATTTGACCAGCACTGCTGTTCCCACTTCCTGGTACTCATAGAATCATGAACAGATTCTATCAGTGTGAAAAGGCCCTTAGTAGCTATGAGACTCCCTACAATATTCCTGCTAACCCATTTCTCGAGTTTGTGTCTTGTTTCTTTATTTTTTCCACTGGAATCACTCTACTTCCAAGGCGATCCCTACCGTTGTTAACCAGCTTCAACTAATAGGGTTATTCCATAAACCATGTTCAAATATCCTCATGGAGTTTTTTTTTAAGGACTAGCTCCTCTATTTGTTCTAACCCCAGCATACCTGGTGTTACCAGGGGCATGTGGATAAGCAGAAATGAACGTGTTCCTCTCTGTAAGTCCTATAGGACATCTATTACAATAGCTAACGTTGAATGACTACTCTGAGTGGCAAGCACTATATTTTAGTGTTCTGTTATTTTATTTAAAATTATTATAGTTTAGTATTCTGTTTTTTTGTTTTTGTTTTTGTTTTTTGGTTTTTGGTTTTTTTTTTTTTTGCAATTTCACATTTGATCCTCCTAAGATCTTACTCCTCCTAAGAACTTACTACCCCCTATATGTTCTTAAGACCTGAGGCTTAAAGGGGTAAGCATTAGCTGTGTGATACAACATAGCTAGAAAAGGTAAAACCAGAATGCAAATCCAGGTTTACACCAGTGAAATAATCTGCCTTTCCGTCTGTTCCAAATTATAGTTCTTCACATATCCCTAGGCAGCTGTAATTATTTTAACTTGGATTTACATTATTTTGTTCATATCCTACCAATGTCTGTCTGGTTTATCTACCTGAACTTACAAGGGGAAAACCGTTGCTCCTTCTCCCCATAGAACCCAGCAGAGTGGTGGGTAGGAAGGGAAACCTTATACCTCCCTCCTGTAAGACAAAGCCTGAATTTACTTTAATTTCTTCCTTTTGTCAGCTCCCCCAGCCTGTGGCAAGGCCACATCTCAGTCTGAATCTCATTCTTGACTTTCTGTCCTTTCCTCAAACATTGTGTCTACATTCAAGTGACTTTCATTACAAAGTTCCCTTCTTACCTTCACGAAGCTATAGCAGGAGAGTTGGACGAGTTTCCAGATCTGATATCAGTTCTGTATTTTAGAATTTATGACTCAACATTTAGCTCTGGGCAAAACACTTAACTTCTTCAAGTATCCTCTGGGTTAACACCCATTCTGTTAATCCCACAGGGCAGTTGGAAGAATCAGATGAAGTGAGGTATGGGAAGACAATTTGAAAAGGCAAGTGTTTTATGTAATGTTATACCTACAAGAAGAGCGCAGCTGAGCTATTCACATAAAATTTTCCTCTAAGGACCAAAATTTTAATCAGTGGAAGAGCTGATCACCAGGTATTTCTTTCCTTTTTTTTTTTTTTTTAATTTAAATTTTAGCTAACATGCAGTACAATATTGGTTTCAGGAGTAAAATTTCAGTGATTCTTCACTTACATACAACACCCAGTGCCACGTATTTTAGAGGAGGGAAAGGTGGGCCCCCAGGGGTACACTGTTCACTGAAGTCTGTGCAAAGGCCCCAACTCACACTAAGCTATTTTTCTTTCTGACCTCATTTTCACTTTCTTTTTTTACTATCAATTTGAGTCTTTAACAAATAAGAGTTTCTGAATAAGAAAGCATCTTAGAGTTGATTTACTTCCACTATCTCTCAATTTTACAGATAGACTTGCTGGAGGCTCCCTAACCTAAATTCCAATTCTGTTTTCACTTTGAGCATCCTGGGTATGTGTACTTCTCCATATCCCCATGCCCCTCCTGCCACCGTGCATCCCACCCCTCCATTCCCAATACCTCCCTTTCTATCCCTGAGATTGCCTGTTTGCATTATCAGTCTCTGACCTGTTCTCTTTATAAGGTACAATTATAAAATTGAAAAGTAATTTTTCTTCAAATTTTGAAAACTATGTTTATATTTGACTAAATAAAATGCTTCTGTATTAAGACAACAATCCCAAGCCATTTTTTTCATTGGCTTTTCCTATGATAGACATATAACCTCCTGAAATATTGTCTCATGTATTACACCTCTTCCTGGGCAAAAGCAAAGCTATTAGAGGCAGACTATTTCAGCATATTTAAAATAATAAAATACACTAGGACATTTTCACATCAGCTGCAACCCAAATCCACTACATTTAAACATTTAAAAAATCTGTCTAATTAGTCTGACACAAACTAATAAAACAAAATATCCATTAAAATGTGAGAAAATAACTGCAAAAACTATGAAGTTTAATTTAATGTACTTTCCTCGCATTTTTTAGGGGAGAAAATTTTCTGGTACTATTTTTAGCTATAATAAAATGCCCTTAATAAAATAGTAACATGAAAATCAAAGATCTTAGACATGAAATGAATGAGCTGGATAAAATGGGCGCAAGGAAGTAGTGTGTGAAAACATTTAAAAAGAGTTCTGGAATCAGAAAAATCAGCCATTGTGAAACACTGTTAGTTCAGCCTTGGGTAAAACAGCAACAATACCAAGTAATTTTGGTCCTCACACAGAGGAAGAGATAATTGTGAGTTCAACAAAGGCAGAAACAGATTTTGCTCCAACTGTAAAGCTTCAGAAAGCTAAACTCATAATTTCCCCAGTCTGAGGGAGAGGAAGGGGCTTCTCTGTGCTGAGCTGACCTGAGTCTGCCGTCACATATGCACACACTTGGAAGCAGGACAATCACGAGGATTGGGTTTGACAAACTTTTGCCATCAAACTATAACTTAAAAGCTAGATGAGCAGTCTCTATCTTTAAACAGAGGAGTTCTGAAATGATACTCTGCTACTCACTGGAATAAATAACACGTCCTTGAACTTGGAGCCCTCTGAAACATGGGAAAAGGTTAAAGTCATGTGAAAATGAAGTGTTTTCTGCTTTACAGATCCTTGCTGAAGAAGGTGATATTTTATCTAAATGACTAGGCCATGTCTAAGGTTCTTTCCAGCCTGAGGATTTTATGCCCAGCCATATGTCTATTTTCAGGAAACTTATCAATCTTGTGTCTGGGGAACCAGATAACAGTTGACAGTGAATAATGCGCTTTGTGGTCCAGGGAGAAAAAAACAAGCTATAGGTCCAGTAAAGTAAGAGACAGTAACAGCAATGACAAAATAAAATGTTTTTAAGCCCTAAATAGAGCAGAGGTATCTGTGTTCAGATGTGCCTAAATGACATCATTTTTTTTCTGCAAGTAAGAAGAGCTAGCATAAGTTGAACTGGATATAGTTCTGAGTACAGTTACCTGCATTCTTTCCTTTAACCCTCACAAAACTCTGTGATCTACTATAAATATCCCATTTTTTGCAGGTGAAAGAAGGGGAAGTACAGAAGGGTGAAACCATTTGTCCAAGTAACATGGGTAACAAGCACTGAGGTTGGTGGCCAACTCCGGCGGCCCTTCTCAGGAGTTCAGCACCAACCACACCGGAAGGTGAACTGCTGAGCCATTTCCTATTGCTCTGCACATGCTCACTGGCAAGCCTGGCCAAAGGGCTTGCTGGTCAGCTGTCATGTGAGTGGGTCCAATTGACTGAAAGAGATGTGGTTTAGGAAACCCAGGATGATTATGGCTACCCAATCTATGATAAAGGAAATTAATACCAAGTCTGGGATTTTGAAACATTTGAATTGCAGAAATAGTCAGTCCAAACCCCATCAAGTGCAGAGTCCTTATGATTGTGTTCTTGGTCCTTCCAAAGCCTAGCTCTGCTGCTGGTGCCATTGATGGCCTTAGGTGAACTCTGGAATTCCTCACTCTGGGTATGATGACCTTACTACTGAGATAGCTACCTTTCTGTGGCTAGAACCTGAGTAAATGAGGTTAATCCACTTGCAGGATCTTCATGTATCCATAGATTTTTACCAAATGGTTTATCTTTAATGACAAGAGGCAAAGTCTACACTGGCCGGCATGTATCAGATAGAAAGTTTCCTTGTAAGAAGATCCTGTTTAACTTGTATCACATTTTTCTGTTTTGTTAGATAATGCCATACTTTGAGGGGCGAAGCAACTGTTTTCTAGATATAAATATGAGACCATTTGCTTTTTAAGAAAAAAAGTCTAGAAATTATGTTTCTTCACTTTTTAAAATCTATGTAATGAAGTCCTCCCTCTCCTTATATTAATTCAATGATCTAATTTTACGTATTCTCTGAAATACTGAAATATTTCTGTAGTCCGTATGTTTTTAAACCATGAATCATTTTGTTTCTACATTTGGTATATAAACTATTACTGCTCCTGAATACATATGAATCTGCCACTTTTTAGTGATTTCTACATCCCCAGAAATTTGGGCTGAATTTTAAAATGTGATGACTCATTAGAAAATATAAAGAAACAAAGAATAATCCTGAAAAACAGAAGAAAAAAATTCATTTCTTCTTCCCTCTGGAAAAAAATTTTCACAATAATGATTTCTTGGTCTTTAATTTTTACCTTGAAAGAAATAAGTGACATTTTGAACATCCCAAGGGTAAAATTACATTTTCTTGTGAAAAGGTGACTTTAAATCAAAGCCCAGAGAGAATATCAGAGGGTTCCATTTTCCCACCTGGCAAATCAAGTGCCCAGTTAAAATCATGGCCTTTGCAAAAAGAAACCTTATTGTTTAACCACTTCATTAACCGACTTCCTCTAAGCAAAGAGTCTTATCTGTGTAGCCAGTATGAGGACTGGGAAAAACGCACATTTTGAAAGTGTGGAGAACTCGTCTTACCTTGAAATTCTAATGTAAGAGAATGTTACAGGCCACTGCAGGACCAGCAATTGAGAAACAAAGGTGTGCAAAAACAAACAACTCGAGTTTCAAAGCCTAAAAACAAAGAAAATAGGAAAGAGCCTAAACTTGTGTAGCCTGTTTGCCTATTGTTGGGACAAATGCTGGGAATGTGCACGAGTCCAGTCAAATGAAAACAAGTGTGGGCGGGAAGATTATGCGTGATTAATTTTCTTTCCTATGATGAGATGCCACTTCTATATTATGTTCAAAAAAACTTTTTTAAAATTACTTTTGTTTCTCCAGCTACCATAGCTGTGCATGGCAATTGAACAAGGCAGTGCTGTCCTCTGATAGTCATGCAAAAAGACGGTGAGTATGAAATATCCAGACAATCCCACCAGATTTCAGGGTGCCACTGACCCTCAGTAAAGCTTTATTTCAAAACAAAATAATTTTAAAATTTGGCACCTCTTTCTATCAGTGTGGACTACTTACCCCTAATAGTTAACTCTACTTAAACTGTGTATCTAGGGACTATACATTAGGTCAAGCAGGTAAAATACTCCGATGATGGCTAGCTTTGAATGGAAATATGCCATTCACTGCAATGTATTTGCTGTAGGAAATGATGGAATAATATCACAATTATTTCAGGAGTTGGTAAAAGTTCCCATAACAAAATTCATGCTGTGACTAGAACACTGCCTTTGCAAAGGACCATTTATAGGCTCACATATTTGCATGTTGCAGAGGATGGCTAAAAACTGCTTTAGTTGGTTTTTACACTTAATGGAATTGAAGGCATTTAGGAAAAGTTTTAGTTGGATTGCTGATATCCCGAAGAACAAAGGACACGGGGCCGTGTAGAATCCACAGCAGAAATCATTGCATCCTTCAGATTCAAATTCTAAGAAAACTACTAAGAGACTAGAAGGATGTCTAAATTCCTAAACCTGAGGGGTCTACATCTTAAAGAACACAGACTCTAGTTAAGACACATCATAGTCAAACTGACAAAAAACAGAGATTAAAAAAATTAAAGCAGGCAGTGGAAGGTGACATATTATATTCAGGTATTTTGAACTTATGGATTAGAAGAATTAATATCATCAGAATGTCCCTCCTACACCATGCAATCTATAGATCCAATACAGTTCCTGTCAAAATACCAATAGTATTTTTCACAGAACGAGACCAACTAATCCTAAAATTTGTATGGAACCTGTGGAAGCTAAACATGAGACCTGAAACCATAAAACTCCTTAAAGAAAACAGGGGCAGAATCTCTTGGACATCAGCCTTAGAAACATTATCAATGTCTCCAGAGGCAAGGGAAACAAAAACAAAAATAAACTATTAGGACTACACCAAAATAAAAAGCTTTTGCACAGCATAGGAAGCCATCAACACAAAACTAAATGGGAGAAGATAATTGTCTTTTTTTTTTTTTAAGATTTTATTTATTTATTTGACAGACAGAGATCACAAGTAGGCAGAGAGGCAGGCAGAGAGAGAGGAAGGGAAGGGAAGCAGGCTCCCTGCCGAGCAGAGAGCCTGATGCGGGGCTCAATCCCAGGACCCTGGGATCATGACCTGAGTCGAAGGCAGAGGCTTTAACCCACTGAGCCACCCAGGCACCCCGGGAGAAGATATTTGAAATGATTTATCTGATAAAAGGTTAGTATCCAAAATACTTACACAACTCAACACCCAAAAAACTGAATGATATGATTTAAAAATGGGCAGAGAACTTGAATAGACATTTTTCCAAAGAAGAATTAGAGATGGCCAACAGACAGATGAAAAGATATTCAACATCACTAATCATCATGTGAAAATACAAATGAAAACCGCAATCACCTACATCTGTCAGGGTGGCTAAAATCAAATACAAGAAATAATGAGTGTTGATGAGGATGTGGAGAAAAAGGAACCTTCTTGAACTGTTGGTGGGAATGCAAACTGCTGCAGCCACTCTGGAAAACAGTATGAAGATTCCTCAAAAAATTTAAAATAAAAATACCATTCAATTCAGTAATTCCACTACTGGATATTTACCCAAAGAAAACACAAACACTCACTTGAAAAGATTTAGGCACTCCTAATGTTTATTGCAGCATTATTTATGATAACCAGGATATGGAAACAACCTAAGTGTCCATCCCTAGATGGATGGATAAAAACGAGGCGGTATACATATTCTTTTTAATGACCGAATAATATCCCATTTATAGTTATACATAGGTATAGATATAAACATTCCAAATAACAACAACAACAACAAAACCCCCCACAGATTTTCAGATAGGATTTAAAAGGAAAACCTAACTATAAGAGGTGTATATGAGAAGCACTTTAACTGCAAGACACAGACAGATAAGTTGAAAGTAAATGGATAGTAAAGATATACCATGTGAAGATTGAGAAGGCTGGCTTGGCTATATTAACATCAGGCAAAAACAAAAAAACAAAAACAAAAATGCCAGACTTCTAACAAACCCTTTTACCAGAGATAAAGTGGGACATGATCAATTCATCAGAAAACTATAACTTATAAAAATTTATGGCTTAGTATCATAGCTTTGAAATATATGAGACAAAAATTCACTGAATTAAAAGAAGCCAAGATAATTCCACCCCATAGTTAGAGATCTTAATACCCTTGTGTTGGGATTTGACTGAACAATGAACCCCTCTCCCTTCCCTCCAAAATCACTAGACATAAACCCAAGTCTTGGACTTGGTTACTGGAAAAGCTCTTTGCTAGATGAGCCACCGCAGAGGGAACACAGAATCTTTGTACCCCCACTGATGACACAAAAATAACTTTTTATATATGTATTTTAAGATTTTATTTATTTATTTGAACAGACAGAGATCACAAGTAGGCAGAGAGAGAAGGAAGAAGGCTCCCTGCTGAGCAGAGCCCGATGTGGGTCTCGATCCCAGGACCCTGAGATCATGACCTGAGCCAAAGGGAGGCTTTAACCCACTGAGCCACCCAGGCGCCCCGACACAAAGATAATTTTTAAAAAAGTTTTTTAAATGTGTAGATTTGAAGTATTTCTATTGCTATTTCTTTATATGTTCTGCATTAGTTTTTCTTTTTTTAAAGATTTTATTTATTTATTTGAGAGAACAGAGAGAGAGCACGAGCAAGGCAGGAGGGGCAGAGGGAGAGGGAGAAGCAGGCTCCCTGCTGAGCAGAGAGCCGGATGTGGAACTCGGTCCCAGGACCCCTGAAATCATGACCTGAACCAAAGGCAGATGCTTAACCGACTGAGCCACCCAGGCGTCCCCCCACTTGCATTAGTTTTTCTTGTAGCATAATTTTTCCAGCTCCAGAAAGTACCTGAACACTATTTTCTGTACAGATTTCCTTCCCATTCCAGCCTCTACATAATTTGAGGAACAATTTTTATTATTTAATTGTGATGTCTTGTTCTACATAGTTTCTTTACAACACATGTGCGGCGGGTTTTAGTGGCATTAGCCAGTGGATGGCTTGTTTATTCTGTGGTTGTATTACTAATGGACCAAAATGATGGCATAAATAGGCCAATTCACTTTCATGCTTTTCATCTCTGTTCAAAAGGCAGAAAACAAGACAATCATTTTTTTTTTACAGAGGAAATTGATAGTAAGTTTAGACTCTAAGACTGGTCTTTGAAAAAAAAGGCATGAGAGGATTTTGTACTTCCTTCTTAGGCCCCCCTCCAGCTTCTGCTAATGGGCATAGTCTCTGACTCTCTTTTATAAAGGAAAGATTAAAGCAGGGACTTAGCCCACGTTGGTTCTCACAAGACAGCGTCTTCTGAGGAAGCATGTTATAGAACTGGGCCAGCAGGCTCTCCGACCTACTCCCAGCTCTGGTATTTTCTGGTCATGAGCGTTGGCTCTGTCAGCCAGCCTCATTCGGGGTCTGATTTTTATCTCTCACACAGGAACAGTGTGGATAGGCTGCCCCTCCTGTTTCACAGAGTTGCCGAAAACACATGAATTCTTGTGAGTGAGCTTCATAAAGCCGTGAGGCCTAATACAAACATGAGGTATTATCTCTCCTACTCTACTACTGCTCTCTATTGAATTAGATCCTATTTTAATTAGAAAGGGTGAAAGCTCTGGTAACACTCTCTTAGGTATTTTAGCTCCTTTGGCTTAACCTTCTCTTTTTATTTGTAGTGGGTCTTTACCTCTCGCAAATAGGCCTTCTGTCTCAGCTGCGAAAAAAGGAAAAAACTGTCTTCCATTTCCATGCCATACTCTTTTTCTGAGGGTGATTTTTAATTACATAACCTGAAGCAAATTCTCTCGGATCTCAGAAAGTGACAATCCTCTGATTCTGACTAGATTTATAACCCTGGATAGAAGTCATGCCTACCCTCCTCTAAGTATTCTCAAGTGTGACTCCCCCTGGGTTTTTTAATCCACTTCTTCCTCTG
Organism: Mellivora capensis; assembly: GCA_004024625.1. NCBI lineage: Eukaryota > Metazoa > Chordata > Mammalia > Carnivora > Mustelidae > Mellivora > Mellivora capensis. Next base: position 43,658 of record PISX010005242.1, read on the forward strand.
GAAGAGAAACTTCCAATATTTGGCCACCTTATCCTTTATCTCCATCCTCCAGTCCAGGAAAGAGACTCATTCCTCTGTTGCCCCTAATGCTTGAAGATACTTCACATTCCATAAAGTCATGCCTGATCATATATATGCTTTAGATACTAAAAAATAAGATAAAATAAAGGGACTTGTATTATATATACATATATCTGTGTATATAAAATGTATATTTATAAAATATATATATAATTGATTGTGAAGTATAGTCAAGTGTTAGACTAGGTATAAACAAACAAACAAACAAACAAGCAAAACACAATTTCCCCCCAAACCTTGCCTTTGTGTAGGGCTTTACTACAAATGCTTCCTGTACATCCCAGGGCCAGAGTGCATTTTTCCAATAATACCTGAATCATCATTAGTCCAGAAGGTTCTTGGGTCAGGCTTGGTCAGGATGCTGGCATGATTACATGGCTCTTTCGCCTTGAAAACATAAGGAGAAAAGAAGTGATGTGAAAATGGATTCACTGTTTCAGGTGTTTCCAACCTACAGTTCTATAGGCAAGATTCCAAGGCTGAAGCTAGTGCATGTGGCAGCCCCCGGCCAATTGGGATCGTGGGTGACCCTTGACCTGACATAGTTTCACCACCAGGACTCATGGCCTGATAAGCACATGGGAGCTGGAGTTCAGCTTCCACTAGCTCCCTTATCCCATGCTTTTTGCAATGTGCAAACTACACATCTATACACAGAAGCCTTGTAAGATTAGCAATGTATTAATGTAAGGACCCTTATCACATGAAATGTGTTTTGGACTTCTACATAATAAAGAAGGTACTTTTAGCATATATGCTTAGGAAAATACATAATAAGGGAGAGCTATTTTTAATTCAGTGGCACTTTAAAATAAATTCTTCTGAAACTAACACCACACCGTATGTTAACTAATGAGAACTTAAATAAAAACTTGAAACAAGGAAATAAAATGAATTCTTATTTTATAATCATAACGGAATCTATAGTTTTTAAAATACTAGCACATACACATATGCAATATATATATATATATATATATATATATATATATATATGATGCATTCAACCTAACGTCTCTGCCTAGGGCATATCCAAATAATAGACTCCTCACAACAATTTCTAGGGAATAGCACTAATACTTTTTTTGGGTGTAACTTCATACGCATGTGATGTGTAGCTTTCAAAAATAGTTTCAACTGGGGAAATATAAATCTTAGGGTTAAGAAGGACATTCAATTTAGAGGATGTCTTTTGTATCTATAGATGTTTATATTATTTTATGTATTATTATAGATTTTATATTATTGTATATAGAGGATATATTTAATATCTATAATTTGATTACTGTGAAAAGTCCCTATAATTATTTCATGGATGAATTCCTTCCATTGCAGCAACAATCAAAATACTCAAGAATGTCACTTAATACTTTGTTTAGGTCTGCTGAACTTTTCTTTCCATAGCAGGTCTTTACTGTTGAAAGAAGCAATAAATCAATTTGCAACCTGGCACAGGCTCCTTCTCTTGTTGGAAATTACTAGCAAAGAGCGTGTAGAAACCAGGATCCCGGAGAATGATTTGCACCCTTATGCTCACTGCAGCATTATTCACAACAACCAGGAGATCAGAACAACCCACTTGTCTCTAGAAAGATGAGTGGATCAAGAAAATGTGGTATATACCTACAATGAAATATTATTCTGCCTTAAAAAAGAAGGAAATCTCACCATCTGCAACAAGGCGAATTAACCTAGACTAAGGGAAATAAGCCAAACGGAGAGGAACAAATACTGCATGATACTACTTCTAAGAGCTGTCTAAAGTAGTCAAACACGCAAAATCAGAGAGTGGAATGGTGCTTGCCAGGGGCTGGAGAAGGAGGAAGTGGAGGAAGTGGACATAAAGTTTCAGTTACATGAGATGATTAATTTCTAGAGATCTGTTGAACAGCATTGTGCCTAAAGTTGGTATCACTGTAATGTATGCTAAAAAGATCTGTTAATAGGGAAGATTTCATGGTAATTGTTCTTGCCACACACACAAAAATTAAGGGATCGGTCAACCTCCTACACCTGTGAATGTATCAGATAGGTACATAAAATAATTGATAAATAAAAATGGAAGGAGTCTACATTTCATTCATGGAATTTTCTGGTAGTGCAATGTATTTTTAATTGATAAGAAACATGAAATCGTGAAAATGTAAATCTCAAGGAAAAATAAGAAGAATGTAAGGACCACATGACATTCTGAGCAGCAATGCAAAAATCCCTCCAACTTCACTAAGTGGCCTCAATATAAATTCCTTCAAAGGGATAACATAGTCCCCTAAATACTGCTCCAATTGTTAGAAAGTTCTTTACAAGCTGAATTGAAATCTGGATTCTTGAAATTTTGCTCACTTGTTTGTTCTAGTTCACTCTTGAGCTGCATAGAACATCTGCTCTCCTTGGGAAATGATTTCCTCAAATATTTCAGAGTAGCCATTCTGTCTCACCTGGGCCTTCCATTTCCAGGTTGGCAGGCCTCTTTTTTGCCTCTGTTCCTCATGAAATGGTTTTAAGTCTCTTTACTGAGGTAAAAATTTCAAGTACACAAAAATGTAAACAGTATAATAACAATTTATGTATCCATCATCCAGGTGGGTTTTTTTTTTAAAAGATTTTATTTATTTATTTGACAGACAGAGATCACAAGTAGGCAGAAAGGCAGGCAGAGAAAGATGGAGAAGCAGGGTCCCTGATGAGCAGGGAGCCCAGTGTGGGACTGGATCCCAGGACCTGACCCAAGCTAAAGGCAGAGGCCCCAACCCACTGAGCCACCCAGGCGCCCCATCAGCCAGCTTTTAACAGTTTTCAACACTTTATCATTTTACCAGTCTTAGTTCATCTATTCCCCTCTTTTTTAGGCTGGAATATTGTGAAGCAAATACCAGACATCGTGACACTTCAGCTGTAATTTCTTTAGAATGTTTTTAAGTAATGACTTTTTTCCCCCCATAACCACATGCCATTACCACAAACAACAATTCAAACCATAATTAGATTTATTAAAGTTTAATGAAGGCTGTTAAGTTTATTTAATAAATGACAGCATAAACATTCTGAAAAACAAAATGATCTCTTGCACTGTTTTGCATACAGAGCAATTTGGAACTGACGATTTAGAAAGAGAGCTTTTAAAACTGTGAATTCAACAAAGTCAATGGAACTTAGTCACACTTACTTAAACCCTTACAGGTTTTGGGGGGAGGTTGTCTTAAAAAAGTATGTTTTTCTAATAGAAGATGTACCGTCTTTCAACTTATTTCTAATATGTCCCTGGAGGGAAAGGAGGGAAAATCTCCTTGCCTAATAGAATTGAAAGTTTTAGAGTGAAGGTGAAGGAAAGAGGATTACTTCTAGAAGGTCATTGCTGAATGCTTATTCCCTAGAGTTTTGAGATCTAGAAGTACTTTCATAAGTTACTATAACATTAGAATATTAGAAAGATAAAGGCATTTGACCAAGGATAGAAGTAGCTTAATACTAAAAGGTAGGGTGCTTCAGAATAACACATCTAGGGAGATGTCAGATGTTCAGAGATTTTGGGCAAGCTCTGGGAAATGAACCTGTGAATAAATCATTAGAGATTCCACTGACATGAGAAATGAGCCAAATCTTAATTCTACAAAATGCCTTCAATTAATGACAAGTTGTAATATTCATAGGGTTGCCAGAAAGGAAACAATTATGGTCACCTTTCCTCATTCCATCTTATACTGATTTAAAGAACATTGCTCCACAATAAATACATATACATGCATATATGAATAATTTAAAAATCACCTGTGGTTATGATATAGGAAAAATTAATCAGAACGTATGGATTTGTCCCTGACTTACTTTAGACTTATTTACAATTTATGTATGACTTTTTATGACCTTAGCAATATGCTACTGAAGTATGCGGTATACTTTACTGCTAAAGTCATTAATTCTCCCTAAAATACCATAGAAACTCTCAACATGCTTGTTTCTTCTTAACCAGGGAAGTTGAGTCTTTCCCAACTCAGGTTACATGATATTCAAAAGTAAGGAAGAACACTTTATATCTAGGGATATAAGATTTTGCTTCTTAAACTGCTTTAGTGAGACTTTAGAAAATGTCCTCTAGATATTATCACAGGATGTAAAGCCATCCTGCAAATATTAAGTTTAAATTCAGTTCTGTGTACCCAGGGGAAGAAAAGTCTTCCTAATTTTTTTTTCTCTCGGGTGGCTTTATTATATCCAACAAATATTTATTAAGCTTTTGTTGAAGACCAAGGGGCTACCCTGATTGTTATAAGGGCACAATGGAAATGCATTGATCACTAGGTCTCTACCTTGTGATTTTGGTAACAGGACATAAACATCTACAAAGGTGTCTATGGAACCTCATATTAAGTTCCTCTGAATCTAACACGAAGAATGTTGTATAGCTATTAAATTTTGTCCACTTTTTAAAAAGGAATCAATAGTGTGGGCAAAGTTGTTGAGCAAGGCTTTAAGGAACAGGGAGGACTTGAGCAGGTTTGGAAAATACTGGCAACACTGGATTGGTGGACAGGCAGCAGAAAAGCATGCTGGGTGGGAGGGGCTATTACAAACAAAGGTGTGGGAGCAAAACTTAATAAGGCATGGTTAGGCAACTCTTGGTGGAACAACCTCATGGGAATAGAAAGCTCATGGGAGAAATGACTGGAAACTAGGTAGAAGCCAGGTGGTGAAAGGCTTTGAATGTCAATGAATCCTTCACTCTGAGGGAATTCAAGAGCCTTGGCAGTTTGTATGAAAGACCAGAGTCACAGAGGACCAAAGCTAAGGAGATCAGGAAGCTGCTGCACTGTCGGAGAAACACCGAGGAAGAGCACAATGAGCAAGGGCACTGTGAAAATGGGAAGGGAGGGATGGCTATGAAGGGCAGCTGTAATGATTTTATAAGATTTGGTGGATGACCTAAAATGAGGAAAAATGGAGGAGTCCTAAATATTTCAAAGCTTTGGAATTTGGGGACCAAGAAGAATGCTCAACTGTGGCCATGACTGTCCATAGTTCCCGGTAGCTAAAGAAATCACTCTACTCTGTGCCTCAGATAACGTGGTGGGCTTGTGGAGCATACTTAGGGCCTGGTTCATGTGCTGTACCTATAGTCCTTCTGGTGGCACTTGCTTCATCTCTGACCTATCCAGACCATATCATCTTTGGGTGTTTAGTGGAGACGCTTACACAGTTGTGGACGGGGGTAGATAGGTGTGGGTTCTCAAGCCTCCATCTTTGGGCTAATCCTCCACATTGCCTGTGGCAGGATGAGAATCCATCCACACTATTTCACTACAACAAACATCTCACAGTCTGTGTATCTGGTAAAAATCTGACAGTGTACACAAGGACAGCAGGAGTCTTGTCAAGAGATTTGTCAAAGAATTTCAACAGAAATCCTAAGTCTTATAGTTCTGAGAGAACTAATGATTTATCATCATTCAGCTGCTTAACATTAATTCATCCATATGACATGGAACATAGGGACTAATCTTGGTTCCTGAGAACACTGTGATTCCAACCAATTTGACAAAATGTTCTTCTTTTGGAGGCTTTATTTCACTTGCATTTTTGTTGATTTTTTAATATTTTTCGGTTTGGCCTTTATGACTGTGAATTGCTTAAGACAATTCACCATCCAACCCACTTTGCTTATTTATGTTTCCTGCTGGCCCAGCAAGTATTTCAGTTTCAACTTCTGGTCTACATAAAATCAAGATGTCCAGGGTAAACCTCTATTAAATCACATGTTAGTAGAGTTGAAAGGATCAGAGATTTGGGGAGCTGCAAGAGATCTTTTGTCACCTTCCTTCTTGCTTCATAGATGAAGATACTGAGGACTAGTGGGGAACATAGTTTAAGTGAGTGACTGATGGAGGGATAGAGTCCGAGTCTTGACATTTCAAGATGTCTGTTGAGAACTGATGTTGGCCTCTTAAAACTTGGATTTCTCCTCAGTTTTTAAATTAATTCAATTATACATTTAATCGAATGAATATTTGCGGAAAACATATTGAATGGTAGGGACAATGCCTGAATCAGTGGGAACCAGATGGATGTGCCTCTGCCCTCACAGAACTTGTTTCCTAATGTCAGTTGTTGAGAAGAGCACCATGGAGGCAATAAACAGGAGGACATGAGTGGGGAGTCAGGTAATATGTGGTCACTTTATTTTTTATTTTTATTTTTTAAAGATTTATTTATTACTGAGAATGAGAGAGAGAGAGAGCGCGTGTGTGCCAGCACAGGGGGAGGGGCAGAGGGAGAGGGAGAGAATCTCAAGCAGACTCCCCACTGAGTGCCAAGTCACAGGTGAGGCTCAGTCTCAGAACCCTGAGATCATGACCAGAGCCCAAACCAAGAGCTGGACACTTAACTGACTGAGCCACCCCGGCGCCCCAATATGTGGTCATTTTAGAAGCTTTAAGGGATCCTATCTTCCTACAAATTTTTCAGTAACAGCATCAGAACCAACAATCACACATCTTCATTTGTAAGTTAAAGCACAAAATAAAGAAGACACACAGAGCTGCTTTGACTGAAATCCAGGTCAAACCTTTGTATAATCTGTACCAAAGTATATAACTAAATTCTTAAGTAGAAATTATTTGGGGGCATGGTGTTTGTAGCTTGTGCCTGGCTCAGAAAAGGTAATCACTGCATGTTCACTGACTACATCATTGGTTTGGTAGGATTCAAAAGATGGTACAGGGGCCAGCGTTAGTTAATGTATCACAGAATAATAGTATTTTTTGGGTAGAACGGATTTAACACATGACTTAGTTTAGCCTCCTTATTTAATGGATAGGAAAACAAATTCTGAAAGGGGTAAAGTGACTTACGGAAGGTCACACAGATAGCCAGAAGTTATTCATGTTGTTTGCAATACCTTCACTGTGGTTAAGAGACACTTCCTTGCATTTATTTTAGATCAAAGTTGATAGAAATAACTGGATATGGCTGTTTAGAGCATGGGCTTTGGAGTCAGATAGACCTGAAATAAAATATGGCCACTTCACACTTGGCTCTGTGTGTTACCCTGGGAAAGTTACATAATCTCTTTTAGCTTTAGTCTCCTTATTGGATAAACTGGCAGAGTTAAAGTTAGGCTTAGGGTCAGGCTTAGGCTTAGTTCCCTGTAGGGCTTGATAATTGATAGGTGTTATTAGCCATGGTCCCACAATTGAACATGTTAACAGGAGGATCATGACGGACTGGAGGCTAGAAGAGATAGACTTTTTCAACATTTGTTCTGTTAATTGAATTATCTATATACCGATAGTACCAGCAAAAAGTAAAAAAGACTTCTTTCCAGGCATTGTGCTTGCTGAGCACTCTGACTAGAACTTTCTTTTCTCAGGTATCTGCATAATTCTCACCTTCTCCAGGTATTTGCTCCAACCTTATCCTCTCAGTGAAGCCCTTCCTGACACCCTGTTTTGGAAATGTCTTTCCCTTTCTGCTTTTTATTTCCCCATGGCACTTAATATATAATTGTCTCATTCATTTTTTATGGTCTTTTATAAATTTCATGACTCCTGAGGATTGTTTGCACACTGTAAGCATTCAGTAAACATGTGCTATATGATTGAATTATTAATCCCTAAACAATTAAAAATGAAGTCTGTAAGTCCCCCTCAATTTAAGTTATTAGATATTAAAGGAGACAATCGTTATGCCAAATGGTCATGGTTTAACACATGTTTTCATTTCTTCTAGGGTTTGAACCCTCCTGAACTCCTGGTGTTGGAGTCCTGAAGTGGTTGAGAGTGGGGTTAACTCAGTAGTTGATGCTTCCAGAAATACGTAGTAATGGAAGAAACTGGAGGCCTGCCTCATGGTAAGGCCAGGACCTGGCCTGATGTTTAGCTCCTGACATTCCAATCAAACCATTTATTTTGGGACGCCTGGGTGGCTCAGTTGGTTAAGGGGCTGCCTTCAGCTCAGGTCATGATCCCAGCATCCTGGGACCGAGTCCCACATCGGGCTTTTTGCTCGGCAGGGAGCCTGCTTCTCTCCCTCTGCCTCCATCTGCCAGTGGTCGCTCTCTCTCTCTCTCTTTCTGACAAATAAATAAATAAAATCTTTAAAAAAAAAAACATTTATTTTTCTTTGCATAAAGATGTAGAAAATTGTTTAGGCTCTACTGCGCTACCAAATACATTCATTGGAGAAAGTTATTAACGGTTGGCTGTATTTATCTTTCAGACTCTATCTAGGACTACAACACCGTAGGTGGGAAGAATAATCTTCAAAACTGTGTATAGATTCAGGCTCAATTCAATTTATCATTTAGATTTGTCCATTACAAGCCCATGTTTAGTCCACTAGATTCTTCTTTCCCCTACTTATGCACATTGCTTTCCAGTTGTTCTCAATCGAGGCTACACATTGCAATAAGAAACTTAAAAAATGAATACCAGTGCCAGGGCTCCATGCAAGGGGAGAGGGGCTGGTGTACCAGCATAATGGTAAACGCCTCAGGAATCTCTGTCATGCTAAAACCAACTTCTGCCAAACAGAAGTAACACTGATTAAGTCATTTTTATCCACTGGGTACAGGGAAGAAACTAAGTATGGTGATTTCAGGGTCACTGTAGCATACAAGGGTGACATAAGGGATGATTTCCAGGCCTAATTTCAATGTTGAACAAACATCTAATCTTAGGCACTATGAGAAAAAGAGAAATATGGATTTTTTTGAATATCATTCAGGGCAAATGATAACGTTCTTTAGCATTTTTCTCTTTGAGCAGATCTCTACAAAGGTATTTGACAACGGAGGGGCAGAAATAGAAATCTGGATCTGGATTTTATGTAAGGTCCTAGGATAAAATGTTCCTACTGCTTTTCTATACAGAAGCTATGTCAGATTCAAGGCCAATGTGATTATAATTTGCTTTTTGCTATAATTCTTGATGTTTAATTTTCTTTTAATAAAAAAGTCTGATATTCAATCTTCCAATAACACTTTAGCCAGAGTCTAAATTTTCAAATGCAATTGCCAACAAATGCATGGTTTCTTTTTCCCTCTGTGAATGGAACTAGACACCTCCATTTAACTACCTGCTGTTTTTCTCATGCAGTGGGCTAACTATACAGTATTTAATAGTCTACAGGTCTAAAAATATTTCTTATATGCCTTGGCTTTCACAGAGTGCTTCTGCAAAACCAGTTAATAAACCGGCCATCCCAAGAGCCCAGAATGTTGAGTTAATTTTTTACAGAGGTTCCCAGATGTGCTGGAAGACTCACTTTTAGCAAATCCAGCCAACATTTTTTTTTAAGATCTCATTTAACCTTTTTTGTATCTGATATGAAACATATGTTAAAAACAATACCTGACAGTTATGAAATGTATTTTTCCATAAGCAAAAACATCACGAATAAAAACATCTTTTACAAAGTTTTGAATGGCAGAGAAGGAAGGTTTTCATTGCAAAACTGTGTTAGCATTTAGCCAAGTTAATCATACAACTTGACAATGATTCTTTATCCAATATGTCTTTGGTATTCAGTGGGTAGGTCATTAGGCCCATGGAGAAATGAGTGGGAAAATGTCCAGGGAATGAAAAACATCTATATAACATGTGGAGAAGTGGACAGTTTTTAACTAAGCACTGAATTTCAGCTTTAAGAGGTGTAGGTTCTGATCCCAACCAGAACACTTGAGGGAAGTAAATTCTGGGAAGTAAGCAGGTTAAGATCGTGGGCCTGTGAGAGTTCCAAGAAGATCCTGCATTAGCTGCTTCCCTGGGGAGGTATTTTCCATGTGCAGTTGACTTTTTTCTTTTCTTTCTGTCTCTATACTTTTTTCTACTTATTTTTTCAGTGGGCTCTAGAAAATCCTGAAGTGGCTTGAGTTTGGATTTTATCATTCAAGCATAATTGTGGATCCAGAGGTTGGTCAAGGATCAAACAGACGTTCCAGATCTTTAAAGGTATATAGGACCATTCCTGAGGACTGAATGATGCTACCTTTAGCTGTCCTAAAAAAGCAAACAAATGCCACTGCAATCTGGTATTGAAGTTTTCCCTAGACCTAGAATTTAAAGTCACACTATATTCCAGCAAATAATCACTAATCATATTTTTTATGGAGTGTTTACAATGGGTCAGCATATTTATTATCTCATTACTCCATGAACCCTCTGAATAACCTCTGGGCATTCTTGCTGTCCGTTCTTGGGAGGAGGGGAAGTGTGGACATGTTAACCTTTGAAACCTTATCCAGGGAAATCAGCAAGATGGCGGAGTCGGCACCTCCAAGTGCCTGTTCTTGGGCAGAAATGTCAAAAAGCAAGGAGGAGCTGTCAGAACCAAATCTGTTAGAACTCCGGAAAACAGGTTTATCATGACCAAGTGAAGGTTGAGTTAAAAAAGGGGGGCAGGCAACCTAGGGGTGCCTGGGTGGCTCAGTGGGTTAAGCCACTGCCTTCGGCTCAGGTCATGATCTCGGGGTGTCAGGATGGACTCCCAAATTGGGCTCTCTGCTCAGCAGGGAGCCTGCTTCCCTTCCTCTCTCTCTGCCTGCCTCTCTGCCTACTTATCATCTCTGTCTGTCAAATAAATAAATAAAATCTTAAAAAAAGGGGGGGGCAGGCAATCTAAAAATGGTAGGAAAGCTTTGCGTTTACTTGCCCTCACCCCAACCTCTCCTCAGTTCAGTGGCAGTCTTCAAGAGTCAGCCCTCCCTCCGACTCCCTCCTTCCCAGTCCCTGGCCCTTGAACGCATGTCTCTTCGAACCTGTCTGGGAGCTATGAAGGACTGCTGCCAGGAATCCAACCCTCGGCCAGGCCAGAAAAGCACGTGCCGGAAAACTTCAGAGGGCAAAACACAAGTGTGTAGCCTTCTAGGGCAAAAGACCACACCTAGAGCCAAGAGGTTCTAGTGCTTCACATTAGCTAACTCTGTACTCACAACATCACCATGAGAAAGGTATTATTATCATTATGCCCATTTTACAGATGCCAAAATAAGATAACTCAGAAAAGGAAAAGCCTAGCAAGCCCAGGCTTTTAATCACTAAACCAGAATGCCTCCAAATATCTACATACTTACAGTCAAATGACTTAGGTTGTAAAACTATACATGAGTTACTAATAAAATCTATTTGAAAATTTTATTCAAGATTTATTCTTTTTAATTTGAGGGTTTATCTCTCCCTTATTAGCCTGTTTGGAAAAGAGAATGGAATTTATTCTTGATACCATCAGTGTTCACTTTCTTCCCAGACGGTGTAAAATATATTGCTGTTTTTAAGTATTTGTTGTGGGAAAATAAAGATGATAAAAGGATACTTCTTTTCACAAAGCAATGATTAAAAGTTACTTGGAGAAAAAAAATTTCCATTTCAGGGGAATAGAAATTCACAAAAAGGGAGGGAGCAGAACAAGTACAAAAATATATACTTCTTGGAAAAGGGAAGCCTTTCTATTGCTCATTATTTATAATTCAGATATTCCTAGACCATAAGCTCTATAGCAAAAGGGACTGTGTCCTGACTTATTCACCAAATCCCAGTGCCTTAGCATACTAGCATACTAGTCCAGCTACAGAAGTAGTTACACAGCCAAATGACAATAGATACTTATTTAAAAAAATGGATGATGAACTGTGGTTTTACATTTATATGTAGATATCTTACTACTCAGTTCTGCTCAAAACCAGAAGCATGCCCTAAAGTAAACACAGACAAGTCACTGCTTGTGTCCCCTTATTTTCAATGTATCCCAAGGTCCCCCATGGGGGTTCCAAATGATGTTTGTAAAGAGAATGAAAATTCAGGTCTTGAGGTCTTGCACCTGCTGTGGTCAATTGCTACAGATCACTGGTGCTGCGCAAGAGAGACTTGCTGGGGATGTGGAGATGGGGAGATTGATGGCAAGGCTTCATCTCGCGTATGCTATGCTTGTTAATGCCTCCACTTGGCCCCAAAACCTTCCTTCTGTTTTTCACGGAGTATTTTAACCTAACGAGAGTTAAGCGTGAAGCACCTGAGTGCGTAAAGGAAAATGAATCTGAGCAGTCTACTACTTACACATCTGCTCAAGTCACTCCATCCTGTTACTATTTACTCTACAGCCATACAAAAGTGCCAGTTCCATTTATATTGGCCACATATGCTTCTTTTCTTAAAGAAAACAGAAGAACATCTTTTCAGAACATTGATGGGCATAATTGGTTTTTAACTAAATTGATCTTTGAGAGGAAGAAAGAAAATCTGTCCCTAGTTCCACAACCATCACCAAGAGTCTCCAGGAACCACTACCAACAGTTTCTGGTGGGTTCTTCCAGGAAATTCCCACGCATACATACCTGAATATATATCTGCAACAATTCCTTCTGTGTGTGTGTGTGTGTGTGTGTGTACACATGCGTGCATGTATGTGTGTGTGTGTGCACATGCTTCTACATTTATCTCTGGACTTTGTCTCTGTGGTGAATAGAAAGGAGGAGGCCCCAAGGCCAGGAATGGGGAAGTCAGTTAAAAAAGAAAAGGAAAAGGCTTGCTTAGAAACTTTGTCATTTCTTTTCTGAACTCAACACTTCCTTTATCAATGCCTTTTTCCCCAGTTAAAACCACTAAATAGTCTCTGTACAGAAGGCCTTAAGAGTTTGATGTGATAATTAACAGGACTTGACCTTGCAGTATGGATGCTGAGTAGGGCTGGAAGATGATGGTTCAGAACACAGCAGTTTATATAACTCTCCTCCAAATGAGTTAGACTTTAGCCCTTGATGTTATGGAAAATCTGCCTCAAAGGTTACTGGGGCAGGTTATAACTGAAGACAGTGTGCTGGTTTATCACCACAAACCTTAAGTAATCCAAGCTGTTCTTTGAAAACCCAAGTGGAAAATGCCTTACCAATATATTTTAAGTGATACCTATTTCTCTTTTCCCCATGGAAAGGGATAGGATTATGAATAATGGTGTTTGATTAGAATATATATGTTTTAAGAGAAAATGATATTCCTAATAATAAGTAGAATTTATTTTTTTAAAAGACAATGTTCAGTGCTGGCAAGGGTTTTGTAAAATTAGTATTCTCATAAACTGCTCCTTTTATTTTAATTTTTAAATGTTTTCTGAAAGCTGTTATATTTTAACAGTTTTAAGATGCCCAATACTTTTATTTATTTCATTTTAGATCACTTATCCTAATAAGTAATTCATAAATTTGTGTGCACAATGCCGTCTTAACATTATCCATAATTATGAGTCACTGGAAGCAACCTAATGTTTAATGAGAAAATGATTAAGTAAAGAACAGCATAGCCACTGTGCACATAGTGCCTTTTAAGTATTTTCCATGGTATGGAGAAATGTTACCCATTGTTATGTTAAAGAAAAGAAATCACAATATCAAATTGTACTTCAAATGTGTACAGAAGGACATAAAAATCAATATATGAAGCAATGCTTATTATTTTACTGTAGTGGGATTATAGATGCTTTCCTTTTTTCCTCATTTCCTAAAATTGTAGCATTTTTATACTATTTTCATAATGTAAAAATTATCTAACATTGATATCTATAAATCTATCTATCTATCTTAATGCAAACAGAACAGTTTTGTCCCTATCTAGGAAATGGAAGGATGAAAGTTCTAGTGATTGGAAAAGGCCCTGATGTAAAGTGTCAAGATAAAATATATAAAAAATATATAATCTTATATATAAATATACAATATAATATATTATAGTTATTTATATATAATTTACAGATAATATATAATATAGTTTATATATTATATATAGTACATATTATTTACATATATTTATCTCTCATCATTCATCTTATTTTCCAACACTTGAATCATTTTATATATAAAAATATAACATATATATTTATAATATGTATTATAATATATAAATATATAAGATAAATATATTTATAGATATAAATATAAATATAATATATACATTTTTATATATAAAATGATTCAAGTGTTGGAAAATAAAACCAATGAAGAGAGGTAAATATATTTATATATAAAATGTGCATGCATTTTGAAGCTATAGTCTCATGCATCTTTCAGCATAGAATTATTGATGATCTTGAATGCATGTCTACCCTCTTCTAGTCCTCAGTTTGATTGTAGTGTTCTTGAGTTTCTCTAGACATGTGCAGAGATAATACTCTCTAATATTAATCCATGAGAGGTTCATTTTGTGTTATTGGGAAAGAGGGAACAAGGAGTGTCAAGGCTCCCCCATGAAGATTTCCTTTAAGTCCTATGGCCTCAATCATTACATCCATTGTCTAGTTTCTCCACGGACCTGGACACTTTGCTAAACTTCGCAAAGACCAAGACTGAATATGACAGACAATGTTACCTAGACCTTCAGAGGTATTAATCAAATTAATGAACTACAAATTGCATACTTGCAAATTGCATACTTGCATACATACCTGAAAATATAATCATTTTCAGGCTGCTTTCCAAAAAAAAAAAAAAAAAAAAGGAAAACAATAGACCTGAGATTCAAATATAATTCATGCAGAAATAGCCCAAAATATTTCTAAAGCCTCTAAATTTGTTCGTAATCACACTGATGCCAAACTAAATTGGCACAGTTATTGTACTGGTGTTACGCAGCTAATTTCTGATTCTCTCTCTCTTTCTCTTTTTTGTTCCTTTGGCCAGAAACTTGCTGGAAAAATATAGAATTGGAAAATTCATCCAAGATTAAGTAGAGGAAAAATATTAGAAAAAAAATTAAGTAGAAATACAATAAAACTTTTTTTAGTTGTGATTTTAATTTCTATAAATGTCTCTTAGAGAAATTTTACTTATGCATCAGCATTGCATTAAAATGTCTACCTCATAGAGACTCTATACTATGTATCCTCTACAAAATGTCTACTAAATCAGTTGCATTAAAAGCAAATCTAAGGGTGCTTGGGTGGCTCAGTGGGTTAAAGCCTCTGCCTTCTGCTCGGGTCATGATCCCAGGGTGCTGGGATCAAGCCCTGCTTTGGGCTCTCTGCTCAGTGGGGATCCTGCTTCCTCCTCCCTCTCTGCCTACTTGTGATCTCTGTCTGTCAAATAAATAAATAAAATATTAAAAAAAAACAAATCTAAATCTAGACCAGAAAAAGTTTTTAATACTAAGACGCTTAAGAAGGCCGATATGAAAATAAATGTATTTTTATGAGAATTTTGTGAGAATGAGAGAATGATGTGGGGGAGCTGTTGGGTGATCCCAGCTTCAATTGTTCTGAACTCTGACAGTCCATGTTCAAAGACTGAAGAACATAGAAGTTATTTAGAA
This sequence comes from Mellivora capensis, assembly GCA_004024625.1. Lineage (NCBI taxonomy): Eukaryota > Metazoa > Chordata > Mammalia > Carnivora > Mustelidae > Mellivora > Mellivora capensis. The sequence goes on from PISX010005242.1 coordinate 59,023, forward strand.
AACAACCACAGAGACGGCAAAATGATTCAAGTGTTGGAAGATAAGACCAATGAAGAGAGGTAAATGGGGCTGTTACTCATTTCCTTGAAGAAAAAACAGATGGCAACTGAATATATTCTTTAAAGGTAAGAGAGGGTTTTTTACAAGGAAATGGTCAGCTGTCTGCCTTGAGTACCAAAAGAGGAGACAGGCTGGATTTGAAGTGTGAAGGCTTTGGTTAGACAGAGCAGAAGTATTTAAATGTCAAGATGACATGCAGGTGGACATTGTGTGTACTCTTCTCTAGAGCTATGAGAAACAACCCTTGGGTAGCATCGTCTTTGGAGGACTCTGCCTAAAGGTGAAGGGTATACCCAGGTCCCTTCTGGGCCTGTGATTCAGGTGCCTGGAAAGAATCTTTTTAAAGTTAAGAAGTGAATGTAAACTCTGAAACAAAATGAGCTGAATATTGTAAACAAAAGGGGAAGAAGCAACTAAATTCAAGATGAAAATATAGCTCCAAACTCTTTTTTTAAAAAAATATTTTATTTATTTATTTATTTGACAGAGATCACAAGTAGGCAGAGAGGGAGGCACAGAGGGAGGGAGGAAGCAGGCTCCCTGCTGAGCAGAGAGCCTGATGCAGGACTGGATCCCAGGACCCTGGGATCATGACCTGAGCCGAAGGCAGAGGCTTAACCCACTGAGCCACCCAGGCGCCCCAACTCCAAACTCTTTTTAGAAAAAGTACAATAAAGGAATTCCTGAAAAATGATGAAATTCATTATAAAAAATCTAGAGAAGGGGCCCTGGTTGGCTTAGTTGGTTAAGCATCTGACTTCAGCTCAGGTCATGGTCCCGGGGTCCTGGGATCAGGTTCCACATCAGGCTCCTGGGAGCCTGCTTCTCTGTCTCCATCTGCCTGCTGCTTCCCCTGCATGTGCTCTCTCCCTCTCTCTCTCAGTCAAATAAATAAATAAAATCTTTAAAAAAAATGTAGAGAACTCTTAGAAGTGGAAAAAAATAGGTATTTTAAATAAAGGACAAAATCAAGCATCTCACCTGAACTATGATTTAGGTATTTCTAATAGGTTCATTTTTCCAAACACAACATTAGGAAACATAACTACAAAACATGGAGAGTTTAGGTCAGCCTCAACTTGAAAGCCATATGCTTAGTGTTTCACACAGGGCTGAGTGAGTGCGAGGCTCCTCAGTCAGTATTACCTGAATATTCCATCAGTCTCTGACTTTTTGGTATGAATATTAATCTATCATGAAAGGGGTGTAGTGTTGCCAGGTTTGTTCCAAAATAGATTGTGATTCAGTTACAAAGAAGGGATTCCAGGAACCACAATTTAAGAGTAAAGAAGTTAAAAAATTTTACATATGACTCAGTTCTCACACATTTTGCATACTATTAGGTACTTTCTCTTCCTATAATTGCTTCTGTGTTTCATCCCCAGAGTTTGCTGTTTTCATCCGTAGCCTAAGAGAAGTGATTTTAAAAAATCGTCAAGAAATGACTATTTTGGGGTAGTTGGCTGGCAACTCAAATATCTGAAATAGACTTGTTCTAAGCACTGAATGTTCAAGATTTTTGAGATGATTACACTAATCGCAGAATGGAATGATTTGCTAACTGCTAAGTTACAATGCCCCTGACCGCCCCCCCCCCCCCAAAAAATCAGAGGGCGATTAACTCCGAAAGTAGAAGGCCCTGTGGCTATTGTCAGCTTCCTTACATGGCCCACCAACATTTTCATTGGTCTTTTTTTTTTTTTAATAAACTCAATTTCATTTATTCAGAGTTTGTTTAGGAAGGAACTTCTCTACTCTTTTGTTTTCTCCTGGCTTTTTGCTTTTTTCTATCCTATTACATAGTCTGACTCCACTGAAACAGCTTGCCACTCAAATCTCTTCTCTCAAGCTAAGGTACACTGAAGGGATAATAAGTTATATAGTCCCAGAGGATTTAAATCAGAATCAACTTATCACGGGGAAAAATATACTGCAAATAATTCACACAACATGAAATTTTGCACCAGTAAAAATGTGAATAGAAATCTTATTTCCCAGTTGTGACAGTTCCTTCAATTTATGTGACCTAATAATTCTTTTTTTAGAGTTTAATTGTTCTGGAGTCTAGAAACTTTTCAAAGAGATTATCTGTATCTCTGGGAAAGGATTGCCTTCCAGCTGGAAAGATAATCTTTCTTCCATTCTCCCACCTTCTGGACAGAAAAGTAAATAACTTACTTCCTGCCCAAGCACACCTGGATTATTTCTCATGAGAGCAAGAAGTGGGTTGATTTTTTGAATTTGGAAATTGACTATAAGGTCTTAAAAAATCATTGACTTTTGATGGCAGGGAGGAACCTCAAAATCTGGTTTATTAATTCCTTCATAAGTGACAAGTATTAGATATGAAAACTGCTTTTGAGAAGCATATTAACATCAGGAGTGAGGCAAGTCCCCTTTCAGCATTAATTACACTAACCACTGTATAAAGAAAGGGGATTCTGGCAACTACTTCCCACATGGCAGAAATCCAGAACGGATCTGAAACTAACGAGTAGGAAGGAAAGTTAAATGAACTGACATAAAAACTTTAAAAAAAAATTAGGACTAACGAATATTAATTGTCTCACATGATTCCCCAAATCAGTCAGTTTTTTTTTTTTCAATTCCTTCAAACATTCATGCATCAAAAGATGATCCTGAGATACTGACATGGAAATAATTAGTGATTTTAATTAGCACAGCTGGGAGATAAGGCAGGCTGGCCTTAATGAGGGTCTCCAATCTGGAGCACATTAAAGTAAAAACACTTTTTCCCCTCCAATATCAAAGTACATTCTACTGTTGAATACACGAAATGAGTTATTTTGCAAAATGGAAAGCATATAATTGGATTCAGAACAAGTTCAATGTATTAAGAAAGGAGATGCCTTGGAACTCTGGGGCCTGGGAATTAGATGGTCTCAGATGTTCACCAATACGATTCTAGAACACACTCTTCATACAGTGAGGTTTTTAACTACTCTATTTATATATCCTAAATATATTTCCTGGATAATGCCTATTTGGAGGATCAAAATTAAAAATAAAAACTATCAAATTTATTAGAAGCATGACAACCAACATTTCTGAATTCAGTCTAACAGCTGAGTATATACTTGGCAGGAGGAAAGTACGGTCACATCACCCCAGATCAACAGTAGCAAGCACATCTGGAATCCTAATGATCCTGGGAGCTTTGGGGCCTTTGGGGGACAACCATCTGGTGCAAAGGAAATCTGAACCAAATGTCCCACCCAACAGAGAGAACCTCACTGTGCTGCTATGGAAAGTAGGTGGCCCTACTTCCCTCTGACAACACATCAGTTTCTCAATTAGTGAATGATCAAGATAAATATATGTGCAAAGGGTGTTTAGTAACAGACTTGGATCTAAAACTATGACAACCTGATAGACAAGAAGTCGTCAAGGATATAGTCAACAAAAGTAAATCCCTTTTTGAAAAGGAATAAGAAAATTCTGTTATCTTTACCTAATCTTTCAGCAATTTCTGAGGATAATATCTGTTTACGGGCTTCTCCAGACCTCAGTTCTTTAACTGTAAGTGGGGTGGAGGGGGGTTGGGTCTATGAATTTTATGGCCCCTTCTGATCCGAACATCTCATCAGCTTGTGACTTGACAGAATATATGCTGCCCACACAGAGAAAGGACTACTGAGGAGCAAGAAATGACAGCAAACACTGAAGCTGCCTCTAGGAGAGAGGTCATGTTGCTTGATGGCCTCGGGTGGTTGGGAAGAACACTGCATCCAAAGATGACCTCTCAAATGGTTATAAATGTGCTTTATAAACCTGCCATCAAATTCAGCCAGTGTCACCCTTGCTTTAAGCTACGTACAAACTGTGGCCAGCTTGTGGGGTTCACAGGGCAGCAAGCACACTGTAGGAATGTCCGGCAGACTGACAGCTTCAGCAGAGAACCATGATGTCTGCAAGACAAGGAGCAGCCATGCAAGGCAATGCATGAAGGGCATGATGAAGGAGCAGGGCACAGCAGCGGCAGCCAGGGAGGAGATGATTACAGAGATTAAATGAGATACTTCATGTCAAACGTTAAGATACTTAGTTCATAGTAGATACTCAAAAGGACATATTAGTGACATTAGTGTCATTGGTACTGTTACAGGTGAGTGTGAATACTGGGTTTTCCCAGAATGACTAAAAGAGGAGGAGGAAAATTGTTACGTCAGGCACTAAAGTGATTAAAGAAGAGGAAGAAGCATCTTGGAGGTTAGTAGGTGATGAGTGTCAAGGGCATAGCTCAGTAGAGCTGCTGAAGTTCTTGAAAGCTAAGTTAGAGAGTGGCCACCAAGCTCTTGGCCTCTAGACAGAGGGAGCTGGAGAAGAAGCTGTTCATGCTTGAGGGTCATGGAGAAGATGTGTCACCTTTAGTACAAAGCCAAATTTCAACTAAGGCAGCATTCTCCTGACGATGTTTCTTTAAGAATGGTTTTTGGTCCAATGTACGCGGGGAAGCTCAGGCTCTTCCCTCCTGGGGATTCAGAGCACATGGACCAAATGAATGTCTCTGAGACACATCACTTGGCGTTTTCAAAATACAGTTGGCCCACAAACACTGTTTAATATGTGGCACATATCCCGATCTTCCAGAACAAGAGAAGAGAGCAGAAGGAGGCTTCTGAGGAAAAGTTTAATGATTTAATGGAGTTTACTGACTGCAGTCCTAGAAGATGCTGTGGAACAAGGAAGCCAGGGGGCTCATGGCGGCACTGGGTGAGAAAAAGGATAAACCAGAGAAGGGCCTGAGTGAACGTCCGTGAGTGCCCAGTGGTCATACTCAGGACTCCCAGAGTTGGAGAGTTGGAGTAGGAGTACTGTTTGAGGAACGTGGTGGCAACTGGATGGACTGTTGATGTTGAAATGAGATTTTGCAATAAGGCATGAGAGTGAGGGAAATAGGTGGTCTGGGCCAAGGTGGGGCTGCTTTGAGCATGTGAAAGGTAGCTAATGTCGCTTTATTACGCTTCAAACCTTTAGACTTTTTTGTATGTTCAAAAGAGTAATCTAGATTATACAGTGGCAGTTGGAACAGATATTTCAACTAGTGAGGAAAAACCTCAAAAAGATTCTCACGCCTTCCAAATAAAAAAACACTTAAAAGCGTTGTCATCAATACATCTCCCTTTTTAGCTTCTGCCTTCTGATGTTGGAAACACAGAATTGATTCTAATGAATTAATCTGAGAATACTCAAGAATCTATGCCATCTTTAATACACTAATGATTAAGCTTTACTTCTAAATTGCCTGAATGGAGGCATATTAAAAGTAAATTATAAAAGTATAACTGGGGCAATTCATTACATACCAATTTACAGCCTTGTTGTTTTATGGTAATTTACAGTTTTAAGGTACCGTCCTTGAAGAAACTCAATCACTAGTGATTTATTTATTTATATTATTCACTAATGCTGCACAGAGGAATTGTAGTATCTGGTGTATTCTCAGAAAGCTCAAGATGTTGCTCATCAATGTATAGATAATTTTTATTTATGTTTCCATACTCGATTCCATTTTTATCTTTATAGGTTTAAAATAATAAAATCGAATTTGAGAAAATTCTAGACAACAATACAAAAATCTAGGAGCTGTGGTTTTATTTATGTTTTAGGCCATAATAGTTTTGTCTTCTGGGAAAGCAATTATCTCTTACAAATAAGATAAGGACACACCTGCTTGAGATGCCTTCTCCTTCTGAGAGTCTACAGAAAATCTGTCCTTCCAGGAGGTTGGGGGGAGGCTGCAGTTCCATGGGATAAAATGCTAACAATTATTTTTCCATGACAACATTTCAGGTCATAGTGTAGATTGGGCAAATAATCTGTGTGATTCTGTCAATAACCAGTCTTTAGTGGAGATACAACCTTCAGAACTGGGGGGTGGGAATCCTAAAAATTTTGCCCTAGAGAAAGGGTACACTTGAAGATCTTTCCTTCAGTTTTCTCACTAGTTTTAGCTCAAGAGATTTGGAAAGCAGACATAGCAACTGAGACTGGAAATAAGTTGACCTAATACCTTGACTAATAAAAGGCTTATTTGTTCTTTAGAAGTTACACTGACACAAACTCATTCAATCATGTACTTGCTTGGTGATCTCTACTTCCTCTTTTAATTGTCTTTTTGCGGAACAAAAAAAGCACTGGACATAAACTTATGACTAATAAGGCTAGTATCCAATGGATACAAGTTATAAGGTGAAGAGAAGTAGTAGATTAGCACTTTACAAGTGATTTGGAATCATAAAATTTCACTGTGTGGGCCTGTTTGATTTCTTTTAGACTTGGGAGACTAAAATGGGGATTGGGGGACGATGGAAGCAGAGAGAAATGAAGTAAGTGTCCGTATCTTCTCTCACTGAAACCTCACAGCAAATCTATTTAGTTTGTATTCTTATACATTTTGCAGACAGGGAAACTCTAAGACACAGATAGTGTTAGAGCCGGGCGTTCAATGGAGATCTAATTGCAAAACGATGCTGGATGCATATGTGGGCCAGTGACCAATGTTTTTTTCTTTAGTGTTGGGTAATATCAAGTAACAAGCCCAGAGAAACAATGGGCTGACCGGTGTGTTTTAGAGGTTTGTTCTTATTGTCCCTTTTAAACCCCAGAGCTTGAACTACTCCCCGTTCTCTATCCCTACCCACCCCCTCCTCCAATGCAGTCACCCATGACACGGCATACTGTTAGCTGCTTTGAGAATATTTTTGTACTGCAGAGTTAAGGAAGAGGAAGGAAGCAATAAGTCCCAGAGTAGAGGGGAAAATCCCTCTTTTGATGAAACATCCTGTATGGCCACTTCGAAGCTTGGATTTCCCCAAAGTGAGGTTTAGGGAGCATGCTCTTGCTTGTCACATGGACTTAGTTCAAAGTCACACCTGCTGTGGCCTTCTGTAAAATTTACCTATATATCGCCCACACAAAGCCACAAACACAGAACCCAAAATAGCATTGACCCCTGAGATGTTCAACAAAGAGAAATGGCACTGTTTTTATGAATTAAGTGCATGGGCTTATACCACAAGGAGGAAGCAAACCCTATTAGCTTAAACATTCACATCCTTTCTATGCTGAGAGATTAATTTTGATGACTGAGGTTAATAATATGGTTATTTGTGTTTGGATATGAAATGTAACTTGATGGATCGGGGAAGCAGGTGCTAGATTGATGCACCCTCCCTGAGACCCATGAGTCATGTCACTGATTTATAAGCTGTCCTTATGATGAAAATGAAAGCCACAGCCAACTCTATGTCATACAATTTATGCCATTCACCAAAATTATAGATAATTTCGGTCTGTGCATTGGTGAAATGGTCTATGCCATTTTTGCTTTAAACATCTTTTGCACTTGGTATTTCTAACTTGTCTAAATAAATATTATCATCCGTAATAACCATTACCAATCCATTATGAGTCTTCATGAAAATGCATATAGCTTTTAGACTTAATCCATGCAATAAAGTCTTATGACTTCTGCTTGCATCTTTGATAAACAGGAAGTTCTTATAGCTGTTAGGATTTAAATTATGAAGAAAATTGGAACTTTTGCATTCTTCAGGGACTAGAAATCACTCAAAAAAGCATTTCTTCAAATTCTGTTATTTTTTTTTCCACTTGCTTTCATCTAAAGCTATGGGTTTGATTAGTATAGTTGATGAAAGCATTGTGCTAAAGGCCAACGCCCCTTGTTCAAGCCCAGGGAAGGTCAATCAGACTAACCCTCCAAGTCTACTAAAAATTTGTTCTATTAGAGTATGGTGAGATTATGTGAGAGAATATAAACAGATCAGTACAAACCCAGTCTTTAATGCCAGGAAATGTAGCTCAGACCATACTCAACATTGATACAAGGTCAATAATGTCATTTCCTCCATACAAAGACTGGTGACACCTATGCAGACACACCTTAGGGACACTGGTTCTCTTCAACTAGTTTCAGCTTTTTGCTTATTCATGGACAAGCAATCTTTACCAAACAGAACTCCCTGACTCTGACCTCCATAGGCTCTGCTTCTCCAAGAGGCTGTGGGATTTCTCAAGTCAAACACCAAATGGAGTATATAGCCTGTGATCTTTGGTATCACATCCAAAATGTTTCCTCTCTCTCACTGTATCCTACCCTCCCCCTAATTGCCATCCTCTTTGAAGCTTTCCAATTCTACACCCTGATTTCACCTTTCTCTTTAGTCACTAAATAATGGCAAATGTAGCGAACAACAAAGTTTGTTCATAGGTTCTGACCCTCTTTTGAAATGACCCCCCCCCTCATTTCAGTAATGAGAACTTTTTGGTTAGTATCACCCTTTCAACAATCTGATATCCTCCTTTCTCTTTACAAAACAAGAATAAAGCTTGTTATATTAAATCTCAGGCCCATTTGTCCTTAACAGGGTCAGAACCATAAACCTTAACCCTAGGCCATAAATCTCCAAAGAAAGAATTTCTGGAATCTGACTCTCTCCTATCCATTCTTTATGCCTAATGATAACACTGCTGTGATTGAAACATTTAAATGGACTTTGTTCCCTGAGGATAGTATATAAGTTATTTTAAATGCCTTGCGAAAAGCTTTAATGGCCTGGATTCTTTTTTTCCAGTTCAGTTTTATTTTCCTAGTTTTAATTTTATTAGGTTACTTCAGTCCTCCAGATATTTGGTTATTGGTCTTGTCTGCCTGGGCTTCTTATCCCCATCCTTTCCTACCTCACTAATTTACTCATCCTTCACCAGTTAGTCGAAATTACTCTTCTGTTGGGAAGCCTTCATTGGTCCCCTTGACATCAGCTACGGGACCCTCTTATGTGCAGTCCCTACCTTCCCCTATGGTAGCAGGTATCCTAGTGATCATGACTGCCTGATTACTTGTGAATATTTCGCCCCTCTCCTGGAAGCACTGCGTGGGATACTTTAACTGTCTGGTCTATAACAGAAACTCTTAACAAACACTAGTTGAGAGAACAAACCAGGGCTCTGGTCGTGGGCTGGGAGGGGATTTGGCATTCCTGTGTCCCTGCCACCATTTTGCATACGTGGTTACTAGCTGAAAGGTCTGCCTTCATCCTGGTATCAGATTGATTGCTTTAAAAATAACACAGTATTGCTGATACATGCAATTTCAAGCCAAAAAGAGAACTCTAAGGGTCATTAATTTCTTTTCCTTTTTTGGTACCACCAAGTTAATGCATTTAGCATTTTCTAATCTATAAAGACTTATAAGCCCTGCTCCCTATTACTTACCTAGGGAGCCACCTGTCTGCTACTTATCTAACCCATCCAGAGTTGTTGAATTCTTGCATTTTCCCTCAAATAGAAATCTAGGTGAATCTCCTGAAGTGGTTATTTTATAATCAAGTTAAAGGGAAAACACCCCCCAGAGTAAGAGAGAAGAGTGATTTGAGAATACAATTATGTATTTACAGTTATCAAGGCTGATGGACACTGGAAAAATAAACTAAAATTATAGATAGCAAGATGTGGAGTTTGGCTTGACTTCAAAGGGAGTTTTATATGTTCTTATGCCAGTGTCTGCTACTCAAGGTGGATAAGAAAAGTTTAATCTTCTTATGGAATAGAGCTGAGTCACTTATATAATATTGTGGTACTCAGCTGGTTGTGATGATTCTCTCAAGAGATGATGTCACTCAAACTGAGCTTTGCTAGAGTCTTGCCTAGGAATAGATTGATTTACTTACTAGCTACAAGGACAAGGGGCTCTAACATTAGTGGCAAGTGAAAAGAAAATGATTTATTTATCCTGAACACCAAGGGCCAATGCATGTCTTGGCCCATAAGTATTCGTCTGAAGTTCTCTGTAAGCAGAATGAGTGAGGAGCAATTTACATTATATGAATAGGAAATATCAAGAATATATTAATCACTTTTACTTTTTCTCTAAAAGGTTTATAAGAAGAGTCTTTTCAGGTTCCCACAGGTAATTTTTAGAATCGTTTCACTGTTTTAAGAAATTACCATTATGTCTTTCCCCCAAATTGTTCATTTCTTGTTTAATTTATTCTCTATAGAGTAGTTTATACTACAGGGATACTATTTAATAGATTAAATTCTATCATTTCAGTAAATAATCCAGGGAAAATATAACATAACCCTTGAGAAAAAAATGAAATAGTGGCAAAAAATCAAATGGCATACCATTAAATTTTGCTTTATTTCCTCAAATTTTGCCCCTGCTTGTAGACTTTTAGTAGTTTATAAAAAGTCTTCTTTTAAAATTTTCAGTCTCAAAACTACTAAGAAGAAATACTACTATTATTTTAGTGGAAAATAGCCATATGGTTTCTGGGAAGGACTATACTGAAAGGAATAAGTTTAATTAGAAGCAGGAAAGATTTGGTTACATATAACAAGAGCCAGCAAGATATGCTCCAACCCAAGAGTAAGTGTAAGCACTGGCTAAAGATTTCTAGAAGAAGGCAGGGGGGATCTTTCCTGGAATATTCTATGTCCTAAATAGCCTGGATGGATTCCCTTATCCCCTTCCAGACTTACCACCTGGGAAGGAGGAGTACTAGTAGGATGTAACTTGTAGGAGAGTGTGGGTCGTAAAAATGAAGTGAGCTATGATTGCAGGCATAAACTTATTTTACCCCCAAGTTTCATCTCTAAAATTTAACTTCTGTTCCTTGAATCATGTCTTTAAACACAGCAGAACCATATGCCAAGTTGTAGGTAAACAGTCCTTTGGTTGGAAGACACGGAGTCCACGCTGCCTCCTTCTATGCCCTGGATCCTGACAGAATTCTCCTCCAGAGCCCCGGTCTTGACTCTGGGAGAGAAAGGCAGCACTGAACTGGATGGAGGTGGCCTCCTGGCTCCAACAACCCTGGAAACATGGACTGGAAACACAGAAGCACTCTTGGACAAGGAGGAGACGGCTTCCTGGTTATCGAGCTGTCTGGCCAGATATGAAATGTACACATGGCACAGGCAGAAAGCCATACTCACCTCGGACCTGGCATTCTTTCCCATACAACCCTTCTGTTGGCAGCAGGTTCCTACTCAGTACCTTTTCTGAAGGAAGAGGGTGTGCCCATTTTAGCTTGAAGCGAACACAGACATTTCCTCTCATGGTCCAAAAAGCAGACCTGGTTCATTTTTTGAGAATGTAATAATCAGGACTCAGACTGGGGGGAAAAAAGTCTGCCACAGATTGGATTTAAAAGACAATTTAAATCTATATAGAAAGGATTCATTTAACTCAATGAAAATGAACACAAAATTGCAACAGAGAAAGAGACAGGGTAGAATGAAATCATTCCCATGATGAATTACAAGTCATACATTTTAAAAAGGAAAAATTCCTTCATTTTTTTGGTGACCAAAGAAATGCATATCCCATCACTGAAGTATCATTTAATTAAAGTAACAAAAATTAAAACATGCCACCTTCAAGCGAGAGTGTGCTAGTGGAGTAGCTTTGTTCATATAATGCTGGATTGACTCAATTCTTCCTAAATTGGTCTCAGTAGTACATTGACAAGCACAGTAATTATTTTCCAACTCTATTACGGGGGATTTATACCAAGGTTCGATTTATCCCAAGGTTATTCAAATTGAGGGGGAAAAAAATCACTCGCAGCCTTATTAAAAAGAGAAAAATAATTAATAACATGAAAGGACTAACAGTAGATAGATGGTTACATACCATGATATCAATTTGATGTGATGTTAACCATAATGATAGTTATTAAACTTACGTGACAACATATATATATTTCCAATGAACGCTAAGTGAGAAAAAGGCAGCTTCACTGTCACATATTCACTATGACAACAACCAGGTACAAGATAAGTACACAGGCAATGGGAGGGGGGGTGGGGAACTGAGGGAGAACATGAACCAAAACATAGCTGGTATATAAAGAAAATGGATTTTTTTTTTCAGATTTAAAAATTTACTCATAATACTCCTTAAACATGTAAAGGAAAGCTAACATTTTTGTTTTCTATAAAAGATCTAAATTGGCTAGCAGTTTTCCACTTTTTTAAAATTACTTTTATTGGGGTGCCTGGGTGGCTCAGTGGTTTAAAGCCTCTGCCTTCGGCTCAGGTCATGATCTCAGGGTCCTGGGATCGAGTCCCGCATCGGGCTTTCTGCTCGGCAGCAAGCCTGCTTCCTCCTCTCTCCCCCTCTGCCTGCCTCTCTGCCTATTTGTGATCTCTGTCTGTCAAATAAATGAATAAAATCTTTAAAAAAATAAATAAAATTACTTTTATTAACATATAACGTATTATTTGATCCAGGGGTACAGGTCTGTGAATCATCAGGCTTACACATTTCACAGCACTCACCATAGCACACACCCTCCCCAATGCCCATAACCCAACCACCCTCTTCCTACCCCCCCACTCCCCAACAAACCTCAGTTTGTTTTGTGAGATTAAGAGTCTCTTATGGTTTGTCTTCCTCCCACATGTCAATAAAGCTGCTATAATAATTCTTACCTGAATTTTAAAAATCATGCAGAAAAGTTAGAAAAGAGGTCAACTGATATTAAAAGACATAAAACCTAAAAATGGGTATTTCATCCAGCCAATAGCTCTTAGCAGAAGCTATAGGATGACAAAGCAATCTTCCCTCTGGCTCTTGGCCAAAGATAAGTGCTTGAATTAGAAGTCACTTAGGACATTTCAAATTACTGTAGAACACAAGGAAAAAATATTGAAAACATCAAAGAGAAACCATTGGAGTTCCCTCTATTTTATATACCCCTCCTTGAAATACACATTTTAAAAAATGCTGCTTTTCTATTGAAAAGATTTCCAAGGGTTTTTTTTTTGGGGGGTGGGGGTTGGCGGGTAAAACTATCTTTCTTCTAATTCTGCCTCTGTATTAGAATAATAATTTCAGATATATAATGGCAATAGTAATTAGAGAGATTTTCACTATCCTAAGGGGGTAACTTAGTGAGTCATTTTTAATGTTTCCTGAGACATATTATTTTCCAGGTAGTATTCTTTTATTATTAATATTATTATTTTAATGAAGAAAGTGTAGAAATACGATGAATGTTTTGCTTAAGACTGATTTACTTGTTTTAGGGGTGCCTGGGTGGCTCAGTGGGTTAAAGCCTCTGCCTTCAGCTCAGGTCATGATCCCAGGGTCCTGGGATCGAGCCCTACATCGGGCTCTCTGCCCAGCAGGGAGCCTGCTTCCTCCTCTCTCTCTGCCTGCCTCTCTGCCTACTTGTGATCTTTGTCTGTCAAATAAATAAATAAAATCTTTAAAAAAAAAAGACTGATTTACTTGTTTTAAAGTCTTTCCAGATTTTATTACACTTAGGTGTGTTTGCCAACAGGTAATATTTCAAATGCTATTTATGTTTCTTTTCTCCCAAAGATTTATTTGTTTATTGGGAGGGGGGGCGTGCAGAGAGTGCACAAGCAGGAGGGGCAGAGGTAGAGAGAGAATCTCAAGCAGATTTCCCACTGAGAGCAGAGCCCCACAGGGGGCTCGATCTCAGGACCTCGAGTTTCAACCTGAGCGGAAACCAAGAGTCCAGCGCTTAAATGTCTGGCCATCCAGGTGTTCCTACTTATGGTTTTGTTTTTGTTTTTGTTTTTCTTAAGAGCTCATTTGTTCTTCATCCTCTCCACGGTCCTGTGAGGAAGGCAGCACTGTTTTCTTCTTCAGGGCTTGCAGGAAAGCCTCAGACTATCGAGTAACAAGTGAACATGGTTACGGTCATGTGATCTGCCGGAGGCAGAGCCCGATGTAGAACCCAGGATTTTGGATAAAATGTAATCTACTCCACTATATTCTCAATATACAGAGCAACAAAGGGGGCTCTATTTCTTGCCCCCCCTCCCCACTTAGCAGCCTCATCTTTTATGTGATGAGTGATTTCCCAAAGATTACATGGCATAAAATTTGGTGCAGAACAAGAACCATTATGAGTGCTAAGCCTAGAAATCACTCTAAATCCTTGGGAGACCATAATATGTCATGCCAGGAGTAGAAAACTGGGGGAAGAGGGCAATAGAAGCACTATTATTTTATTCCCTATAAGCCTTCATTGAAAAAAAAAATTTTTTTACTATGTAAATTGAAAGAAACCAGAAATCTATAAAGCCATCTGGATGATTTAAGTATATTTTTTATAGTCTCCTCTTAAGAAGTATCAGAAAAACTCAAGGCGATATGAAAGTAAGTCAGCATGGAAACTATTGCTTAGCTGACCACTTTGTACTGAGCTTCCTGGGCTTCAAAGAAACAGCTCAACAATTTTGAGAGGAAATAAAATGGTAACAGTGCGTCTCCTTGGGCCGTGGTAGCCCAACAGATGGAAGTAAGGTCTCTCAAACACTGAAGAAGCCTCTTGGGGCTGACTAGCTCCCAGAACTGTGTAAAGTCTGCTTCATTAGACGTGCCTTCTATTATTGTCTTTGGTGAATCTCTGAGGAGGAAGAAGAGGCAGTGACCTTATATTTCATCGCAGCAAAGACTCAGGGTTAATTCTTTTGTCTGTAGTAACGTGTTAATAACTTCTCCAAGTCAGATGGCTCCTTCTGGAGGGTTGACTTCACTAGGGCCTGGAAAACAGTGCACGGTGCCCCGGCTTCAGCTGCTGGTCGCTGACTAAGCACCTCTTGAGCTGCCTTCCATTGGAAGACAGAGGAGTCTGAAAAAATCCTCCTTCCGTTAAATCTATCCCATATGAGGGGGCAAGCTTAATGAGAATCAGCCGTGAGCCCTGGCCATGCAGTGCCTCTGGAATGCACAGGATTTCCAGCCAGCATGGGCTGCAGAGTTTAGTCTTAGTCTCTGCTTTTCATGTTCAAAAACCTTTCATGAGCAAAATTTCAATTTCAGCTAATAAAGGCAATGAGGGGGGAAAAAAAAAGAACACCTCAACCTTACAGCGCATATACAGGGTCTGGAGGAGACAGGAAAATGAACAAACATTAGATCCAATGACCACGGGGGGTGTAAAGGATAAATGGACACAATGAAGACATTGAACAGGGCAGGGCAGCACAACTGACAAACAGAAGTAGGAGCTAGGTGCCGTGAAAGCATAAAGATCATGCACTGTCCATTTTCCTCCAGGAGTCTTTCTCTGTAGTGATGGAATGGTTTCGAGGTGGGAAACCATCTTCGTGATGGTGCCTGACTTTCAACCGATAGGCTGAGTTGTAACTAGTTACTTTCTACAAGTGAGTCTCCTGGTGGGCATGGCATTTTCCCCAAACTCATGGGTCATATATTATTATGGTCTGAAAAACTCAACCAGTAGAGACAAAGCTGAAGTCCTTCTTGACTACCTCTCCCCTACCTCATTACTTCTGTATTCTAATCCCCAGAAGGGGGTAATTACCAGTTCAGTTTGGTGAGCATACATCCAGATCTTTCTACTTGCATTTTTACACACAGACATACAAACATGTGTGCACACAAACATTCATAGATAGACACATACATACACATTGAGAGAAAAATATGAAGTTTAAAAAAATAAATGTGACAATGCTAATGTTATATATATATATATATAATATGCACATTATATATATATATATATACATATATATATATAAATTCACCTTCAACTTGCTTTCCTAAGTTAATATAACTTGGGATACGTGAGCTGTTTTTAACTGCTGTATACAGTCCCACAATACGGAGATGCCATAATCAACAATTCCCTCTGAGTTTACAGTCTTGTAAGATGCCCACAGATGGTCCCCCACCCTCCTGTTTTTTTTTTCGCCATCTCCAATATCACAATGGTTATTATTGTACCCATCCCCAGTATTACACAAGCAAGGATGTATTGAGGGTAGATGTGGACACACAGATTTGCTAAATTAAAAAGTAGGAGATCTTAAAAATTTTTAATAGAGGAACATTGCCACAAAACTTCTACCAGCAACACATTGGCTCATGTTTTCACCAATATGACATTATCGATCTTTTCAACCTTTTGACAATCTAATCGATGAAAAGCAAATACAATCTCGTAGTTTCATTTTGCATTTTCTTGGTGGTGGAATAAGTACTTAAAAGTTTTTAATTTCCTTTTTTCATTTTCTAAATAAATCCAGAGTTAATAGTAGGGTATCTGTGGATTCTAGGTGAAAGGATTGGCCAGGCATGGCAGTTGGCTCTCGTGTTGTTGTTAGTTTCTAATTTTACCAAATTGTAATCTGCTCGTGTGGTCTGTGTGATTTCTGCTTTTTGGAATTTGATGAGATATGCTTCATGATCTAATTCTTGGTCAGTTTATGCAATTGTAACCATGTATGCTTAAAATATGTGTTTTCTTTGTTTATTAGATACAAATTTCTACATAAATCATATTTGGTTGATTGTTTTATTAAAATCCCCTACCCTTACTTATTTTTAGTTTTCTCAGAAGACTCTAGAAGTATGACAAAAACTCCCCTCTATGACACAAATCAACTAATTTTTCACTGTATTTCTATTAGTGGTTGTTTTAGAGACCTCCATGTTGTCTTATTAAGTACAAAAAGGTTCGTGAATTTTTTTAAAGATTTATTCATTTATTATTTGAGAGAGAGAGCGAGCATGTGGGGCAGGGGGAGGGCAGAGGGAGAAAGAGAATCTCAAGTAGACTCCCCAGTAAGAACAGAGCCTGACATGGGGCTCAGTCTTACAAACCTGAGATCATGACCCGAGTCGAAATCAAGAGGCAGACATTTAACTAACTGAGCAATCCAGGTGCCCCAGGTTTGTGAATGTTTTATCTTTTTGACAGGCATCTTTCATCAATGTGAAATATTCCTCTTTGTTTTTTCAAAACTATTTTGTCTTAGATTATATCTTGTCTGAAATTTATATTGCTAAAACTACATTCCTTTTATTAGACCTTGCCCAGAACATCTTTATTTTCCTACTTACCGAGTCCTTTCGAATATGTAGGCTTGCAGTGTTCCCATCTGTTGGAGTGGTTCTTTGATGTGACCCTTTTGGACTGTGGTTTCCTCATGGACTTCATAATCCTACCTGCCTTCTGTTTTTCAGAGATTCCTCATTGTCTCTTATTTATACAATGGCATGTCTTGTTTTCTAGCAATATTATAAAATAAAATGTTTGTGTGTGTGTGTTTTCCTGTCATTTAGGGCAGGAAGGAGGGAGGACATTATACCATCAGGCTGCTACCTTAAACCAATCCTATGCTTTCCTTCATTCTAGATTTCCTTCCTTATCCCTACTCTAAAACAGACCTTTCTCTTTTCTTTTCAGCTTGGTTGATCTTGATGTTGAAGGTGCTGTGAGAGATGATACAGAACAAAGTCTGTAAATATGTTTAGCCAACATGCACCCAATGAAAAGCTACTTCAGTCTCCATTTCTTTATGGCCCAAAAGTTGATTTCAGACCGAAATGCTACAACTTGAGTTCTACTAGTATGTATTACTCAGTAATTACTCAGTAATACTCAGTAGTAATTACTCAGCTTACATAGCTCAGTGTTATCATCTTTCCATTTCATTTCCATAAAGCTCTGTTTAATTTGTAACCAGCCCATTTTAGACAACGCTACTAGTGACATCACAATATTGGTATTCATTTGGGTGATTTATTGGCAATACATATATCCTAGCGTCTTCCATGGGAGAAATATGTTTAAAGGCCCCTAACTAGACTATTGGCAAAGCCTGGCACAAACTACCTGCAATATAACTCTTACCAAGTTCTGGCCATTGAAAATTGCATTTAGAATGTACTATTTTTTGAATTATTATTTTTGAGAGAGAGAGAGGGCACACAGATGAGTTGCAGGGGAAGGGCAGAGAGAGAGGGAGAGGATCTTAAGCAGGTTGCACACTCAGTGCGGAGCCCCATGGGGGTCTCGATCCCACGATCCTGAGATCATGACCTGAGCCAAAATCAGGAGTCAGACGCTTAACCAACTGAGCCACCCAGGTGCCCCTAGAATGTACTATTTTTAAAGTCAGAACCCACTCCTTCTCCCATATTCTTAAAGGACTAGTACTCTATTTGTACTCTTATTTTATTTGAAACATTATTACCTCATTTTCTATGTTTTATCTTTTCATGCCAGGTACAGAGTTTATTTTCATTTATAGATCAATTCCAACTATAGGATTTCAGACTAAAAAGAGGTTTAGAGTTAACTGGATTAGGCTCTTCATATGTTTGAGAGGTTATGTGACTTGCTCAAGTTCATATATTGACTTTGTGGCAGAACTGGCATCAGAATGTGGGTTGCCTGAGTCCAGCACACTATTTACACATAAGTTTACACTTAAAAATGTTTTAAAAATCCCTCATCCTCAAATTACTAAAAAACCCCAGGAAAAACCAGATGGCAAGTGTGAATAATCTTTATTTTCATAGGAGGGAACACTGAAAGAGAAGGATGAATTAATGACTTACTTAAAATTATCCACATCGGGGTGCCTGGGTGACTCAGTGGGTTAAAGCCTCTGCCTTCGGCTCAGGTCATGATCTCAGGGTCCTGGGATCGAGCCCCACATCGGGCTCTCTGCTCAGCAGGAGCCTGCTTCTCTCTCTCCCTCTCTGCCTTCCTCTCTGCCTACTTGTGATCTCTGTCAAATAAATAAATAAAATCTTTAAAAAAAGAAATCATCCACATCAGGAGTTGTCGGAGGAAAAACCTAAGAGTCTTTACTACGAGCCCTGTGTATCTAACAGCCTCTCCATCTTCTTCTCATCATATAAGGTCACTTCCTAAAAAGACAGAGGTGCCTTCTCAAGGAACTATCTCATGGTTTCATTCTGATAAGAACACAAAATATAAGTTCATTGTTAAATTGTTAACATATCAAATGTCTTCTTGATTCGTGGTGACCTTAAGAAAAAAACTTAGCAAAGTCAGAGGCAGTTATCCATTGTAAATCGGTGAATGATTCACCTATTATTTCAGATAAAGTAAAAGGATGAATCACAGTGCTGCCTTAAATTCCTTCCAGCTGTTTGTTTATTGTTTCCTCTTATATGGAATTCCAATTATTCATTAATCTATCCCTAGCTCCTAACAAATGGGGCATATACCAGGCCTTCAAGTAAACAGTTAGTACTAGGCCTTTGTGCTCTGTGTAGGATTTCTAGAGCCCTCTTTCTACCTCTAAGTTATGAATAGTTCTTTAGACTCTGAGGAGTTGGCAAATTCTTTTAGACTCTAAGAGTCTAAGAGTCTGAAAACTAAGGCTGGTGGACCAGCCACATGTTTGTGTAAATAAAAACTTTTATTTGAAAACAGTCGGGCTCATTCATTTGTATATTATCTATGGCTGCTTTCCCTACAGGGCAGAGCTGAACAGAAATGACAGTGACTAAATGTTCTGCAAAGCCTAAGATATGTACTATCTGGCCCTTTGCAGAAAAGGTTTGCCAATCCTTGCATTTATTTTATTTTATTTTTTAAAGATTCTATTTATTTATTTGACAGAGAGAGAGAGATCACAAGTAGGCAGAGAGGCAGGCAGAGAGAGAGAGGGAAGCAGGCTCCCTGCTGAGCAGAGAGCCCAATTCCGGGCTCGATCCCAGGACCCTGAGATCATGACCTGAGCCGAAGGCAGAGGCTTTAACCCACGGAGCCACCCAGGCGCCCCCAATCCTTGCATTTAGAATCTATTTATTGCCTTTTATGGTCAACTTAGAGTTGAGTCGGTGTCTAGGTAAACAACAAAAGTGCCATGACAAATGTTCATAGATCAGCAAAGTGTTAACTTAGTCATGGAAGTCTAATTTAGTGTTACAGATTCATAGGTTTAGCTACAGGAAGATCAGCATAAGTAATAATGATTTCTATTTGCATGGCACTTTCTAGGTTATGATATGATTTATATGTGTTATCTCATTTGATCTTTCCAATAACCTTAGAAAGTAGGCAGGAAGAAGACTCGGAAACATCACATATCCTAGAGTTGAACTCAGATTCAAGCATTTTTAACAGCTGAAATGATTTTTTTTTTTTTTTTTTTTTTTTTTTATCTCTGGAAAACATTTTCTTCAGGAAAAAAAAAAGCAGGAAGGAGTTATTAACATTTATCATCTTATAATGCACTGTCCTAAAATAATGTATCGGTAGATGATTTGCAATTAATTGTACTTTGTAACAACATGTTCTGTCTTCCTAATTTGTGGGTTTATGTAAATAAGATGATAATAAAAATAACATAAGCATTTAATCTAGGGGTTTAAAAAGTCAAAATAAATATAAGCCTCACTGAGTTATAAGTGAAAAATACAATCTTATATTTTTGAAATCTTAAAACCTGCAAGGTAAGTCAGTTATTTGGCTTTCTTAGATTTACAAAATTGAAAAACAAAAAAACAAAACTCTTGGCAGAGTAGGAAAAGAATAAGTCTTAGTGAAAAATATGAGTATATAAAAAAAATATGAGTACTACCCATGGGAAAAATAGTGAAATATGGGTTGATATGGTGCTCTCCTGTGGGTCAAATCATATTGAGATAAATATTTCAGTGAAAGCTATAAACTCATCAATGAGGGTTATGATATATTTTTTGCATTAAAGTCAGAATCATACAGTATACTGTATGATTCCAACTATATTCCAACTCTGGAAAAGGCAAAACTGTGAAGAGTAAAAAGATCAATGGTTGCCAGCGTGTGGGAGAGATGAACAGGAGGAGTACAGGGGTTTTTCAGGTCAGTGAAACTGCTCTATATGATAGTCTAATAATGGATACATGTCATTATAAATTTGTCCAAACTTAACACCAACAGCAAACCCCAATGGAAACTATGGTCTTTGCCTGATGATATGTCGACATAGGTTCATCAATTGGCATAAATATACCACTCTGGTAAGAGGTGTTGGGGGTGGAGGAGGCTGTACTTTTGTGGGGGCAGGGAGTACATGGGAAATCTTTATATCTTCCATGCGATTTTGCTGTGGAGCTAAAACTTTTCCAATAAATAAAGGCTATTTAAAAAAAATAGTACTGGGTGGCTGGGTGGACCTGCCAGTTGAGCATCTGACTCTTGATTTCAGCTCTGGTCATGATCTCAGGGTTGAGGAATCAAGCCCCACATCAAGCTCCATGCTGGGTGTGGAGCCTGCTTGAGGTTCTCCCTCTCCCCCTTCCCAAATTGAGTACAGTGGGCTAGAAAATGTCACATTCAGTATTTTCCTCAGAAGCTTCATACATATGTATTAAATATGCTTGGCCTAGAATCCTTTCAGGATAATGGATCCAGAACAAAAATGAACTTACTTCACACCCGGGCTGAGTTTCCCATGAACATGACTCTTTCTCCTGAGGGAGAACATCTCTTTGGAAAGCATGGTCTCCCAGGCATGTTGGACACAAGGCAGACTCAAAATCTGGCTCCCCTGGAGGGATGTGCATGACTGAGGGGCCTGTGTACTTCAGGCTGGGACTCTGATGCTTGTCCACACTGACCATTGGGCTCTTGATCCATCTTCGTACCTACAACACACAAAAGAAGAAAATGTATTTTTACCTCCTGTGATGTTTAACAGGACTCCAGTGGGAAATTTGGTGGAGGGATATTCATGAAAGGAGAGTTCAGTCTCATGACTTCTCCATCTTTCAAGTCTTAATACAATCCGAATGGGTCAATTCGGACCAATCACTTCTTAGGCATGCGTGGGTTTTGGCTGGTCATTTCATCTCATTGAGTCTGTCTCCCCATCTGGGGATGATTGGGATAATAATATTTCCTTCCAGGTTGTCATGAAGATTTTACAATGTTTTTCAATGTCCAATTGTTTTGCCTGGCACATAGTGTTTGAGTACATAGTGGCTATTTTACTTTTACTCTTACTGTTATGATTATGCTGACAGAATGATTCACAAATGTCTTAGACAAATTGCTAGCCATTCTTACTGGAGGAAACACTAACCTGTGATTGCT
Organism: Mellivora capensis; assembly: GCA_004024625.1. NCBI lineage: Eukaryota > Metazoa > Chordata > Mammalia > Carnivora > Mustelidae > Mellivora > Mellivora capensis. The sequence goes on from PISX010005242.1 coordinate 80,982, forward strand.
GGCTTAAGACCCAATTGCTTCTAAATGAATTGACATATATCTCACTACTGCAAAAAACTTGATTATAAAAGAAGTTGCTTCTGGTTAAGAAATTATTTCACAGTTGTTTTTAAAATTTGAAAACTTAGCACTTGTCTCTTTTACATGTAGAATTCCTATAAGGCACAGAGAATATAGAAAGCTTTTCTAATATGAAAAGGGATATTGTTTCTATAGCACTTTAAATATAAAAGGAATTGTTGTAAATGTTTGACATCGGTTGTCTTGCTTAATCCTCAGAACAATTTTTACTATTACTAATTCCATTCTACAGATGGGAAAACAAAGGCACAGAGAGCTGAAGCAAATTTCCCCAAGACACAATGCTGGTATTGAGCAAAGTCACCTTGAATCCAAATCTGTTCCTTTATGAGAATAGAATTTTAACAAGCATTACAGTACTGTAAGATTTGTGGTCACTGAATGCTTGAAATGTATCATGGTTTAATATGTGTCTTCCATTATCTTTGAAACTCCTGAGGATTTAGCCCAATTGGTGAAATCAGCACATACCAAAAGAACAAAGAAATGAATGACAGTATTGAATTATGGTTAGTAATGTTACAATTAAATATTTTAAGGATAGACTGAGAAGAAACTAAAATTGCAATAGCAAAAAAAGAATTAAGAAATTTGGTGGAATATTATGCTATCACTAAAAATAAATATAAAGACTCTGGCAATATGGAAAATGCTTAAAACATAATTATATGAAAAAAAAAAAAAGGCCAAATACAGAATTGTTCAGTCAATATAATTACAAATGTAAAAATGTATGTACTACCTACAGATAAAACAAGAAAGTTAACAGGCAAAATAAAGACTGTTATACCCATTGTTATATGCATTGATTAAAGGTGTTTTAGTTTTCCTTCTTTTTACAGTGTAATTTTTCAATGAACAATGTCTTTTAAAGTTTACAAGAATCTCAAACAGTTAAAATCCTCATATTTCTTTCTTTGGTTACATATGTCTTTTAATTGCTTTATTTATATATACTCTTTTTGATAGCCATTTATCTTTTTGGGTTTACCATCCTAATAAATATGTTAATATTTGGGAGGTATCCTTGAGTATTTCTTGCACTCCAAGGTCCCATTAACATATTAGTAGGTATCTTCAAAGTGTTTATTTGATTCATTAATGAAAGTCTAAATGAAACTCTAAAAGTTTGAAACTATGATAGAATCTCTCTTCCTGATGTTAGGACTAAATGTGTTTTTCATCAATCTAAAAAGTACTAAATTTCATTAGAGATGGAAAATGGTTTTTAGTACTCTTATTCGGAGGGTTTTGAGCTTGAAGTCTGGTGACCATTCTTGATTAGTTGCCAACTTTGTTTTAAATTCAATCTTTTATTCTGGCTTACTTTCAATGTCTCTTTTGCCAAGCAGATTTAACTTTGGGGTTTCTGTGAATAGAATTTTAAGGAGATTTATCTTCAAATGAATTTATATGGCCTGACTGAATAAGAATTTTAGTATATTGAAATGTAAATCTTAAATTTATAGACAACTTTATTTAGAGTAAATCTTATACAATACTGTCTTACAATTATTCAGTTTATAATGGAAGACTGTCCCTGTGACTGAAACTAAGCTTTCATTACATTATAGAAAAAACAAACTGGCTTTATCAAAGCACGAGAATCTAGAGACATTATATCTCAATTCAAAGTACACACTGATCTATAAACTTAAGTGATTTGTTGTATATTAGAAATCACTGGGACTAAGAATCACATAGAGAATTGTCATTTCATTTGATGCCCAGCTAAGAATTACCCAAAAGAGTTCAGATTACCTTGAGCATATGCTGTCAAATAACCAATAGATGTCTTTATAGAATTTCAGAGTTGGAAGATACCCAAAGATATTAGTAATTTGCCCAAAGATACACTGTAAATTATTATGTGGTCAAAACTATACCAAATGGTTTAAGCAATTCATTGACCAATTTCTACCAGGGTAGAAGTTGGCAAACTCAATGTCTTCAGAGGCTGGCAGGAACAGGAAATGTGTAAAGGCCTAAGACCAGCATATGAACATAGGGAGTGGTAGGGACTATGGCAAACTGGGAGTGCAATTAAATTTAAAAACAAAACAAATAAACAACCCCCCCCAAGCAAACAAATAAACAAGATTATGAAACAAAACCCTAGTCAAATAGGGGTGCCTGGGTGGCTCAGTGGGTTAAAGCCTCTGCCTTCGCCTCGGGTCCTGATCTCAGGGTCCTGGGATGGAGCCCCGCATCCGCATCGGGCTCTCTGCTCAGCAGGGAGCCTGTTTCATCCTCTCTCTCTGCCTGCTTCTCTGTGATCTCCGTCTGTCAAATAAATAAATAAAATCTTTAAAAAAAAACAAAAACCCTAGTCAAATAGACCTCACACCTTTAAGGGTCACAATTTAACTCCTGAAGTTATTCCTTTTTTTTTTAAATTAATATTTTGTTTATTTATTTTGATGAAGAGCGAGAGTGCATGAGCTGGGGTAGGGACAGAGGCAGAAGGAGAGAGAATTTCAAGCAGATTCCTGTGCTGAGCACCAAGCCTGATGCTGGACTCCATCCCACAACTGAGAGACCAGGACCTAAGCTGAAATCAAGAGTTGGACACCCAACCAACTGAGCCACCAAGACGCTGCCCCCTTGTTATTCTACCAGGTAGAAATAAGTACGAAGTAGAATTCCATGAAGTAGAAATAAAATGATTCGATATCTTCTTTTTCTTTTCTTTTCTTTTTTTTTTTTAAGACTTTGTTTATTTATTTGAGAGAGAGCCAGTGAGAGAAAAGCAACAGGGGGAGGGGCAGAGGGAGAGAAAGAAGCAGACCCACTGCTGAGCAGGGAGCCCTACATGGGGGTTGATCTCAGGACCCTGGGACCATGACCTGAGCCAAAGACAGCTTAACTGACTGAGCCACCCAGGAGCCCCATCTTCTAACTTTCTCAAAAGCAATCTAATGTTCTCAACATTTTAACTTTCATTCATTCATTCCTCATTCTTTAAAAAAAAAAAAATTCATTTCATTTCATTTCATTCATAAAGATTCATAAAATGAATTAGTGAATTATAATATGTAAGAGGGTAAATAAAGCAGAGAAGATTGATCAGGATCATTGGGGGTGGGAGGGCCTGAGAAGGCAGGAAGCCTTTCAGTAAAGACTTCAGAGGTGCTAAGGCTCTAGGACATCAAAGTGAGCTATCAAATAGGCACTTAGACCATCAACTCTGAATTTCAGAGGAAAGATTCAAGCTGCAAACAAGAATTGGAGACTTGAAACAAACAGCCATATTCTACTGAAGTCTTTTGAGGGAAAAAATCCAATGACTTGGCTGGATCTAGGTATTAAGCTCATATTTCTGTAAGATAAGGGGCTCTGATTATTAGAATCTATTCCACTTAAACTTACTGAAATATGTGATTTACCCAAGTCTTCTGAGAGTAGGAATGTGTTTTGTGCCTTAACACATTCCAGGAGGGCAAGGTGTGGGTGTGGGTGATATTTTATTAGAAAGGCTCAGGGTTCTGAATAACCTTCAACAAATTAACCCATTCTGACTCTTAAGGACATGGGAACATGATACTCCCTCTCTCTCTCCACAGAGAATGTGGCAAGGGAAATTTAGAAATGTTCCATTTTTCCAGAAGCACCAGGGAGAAAGGTGTCCCAAAAAGAGATGCAGTGATCCTTTTTGTGGGACTGTCGCTGGCATTCATGACCTGCTATAGATCTTGAAATGCTTTATCTCCTTCTGCTGGGTCCTTATTTTGACTTCAACACGTTGCTTCCCCGCTACTCCTTTGCGCATTTTGTTGGCTTTATAGCCTCCCACGTGGTTTGTACAGGCCCGGTTAAGGACTCGGTTTATGATGTTTATTCCATCTCCGGAGAGTGGCTGGGTGGTGAGTGAAGCGCGGGGCTTCCCCTCAGGCCTTGGCGTCCAGCAAGGTGCCCTCCAAAGCGGGTGAGTGGAGTACCACTGCCTCTGCCCCTGAGGGGGTTGGAGCTACAACAGGCCTGTTGTGTCCCCTCAGGCTCTGCCGGAGGGAATAGCTGCCTGAGAGTGGCTTTGGGAGCGCCTCAGAGACCAGTCACAATGGCTCCGGGAAGGGGGAAGGCTGCGGCAGCTGTGTGTGTGAGAGAAGTGAATGCCCGGATGTGAGCCGCTGCCCTGACTCCTCGGCCATCTGGGCCCTGGTTTTATTCCGCGCTACTCAGCAACCTTCGGTGGAGAGCCTTGTAAACAAACATAGACCAGGGTGAGACATCCCCCTCACCCGGAACAAATGCAGAATTCCCTCACTCGGGCTTTATAGGAGCCTGTTCTCCCAACTGCATCCCACGATTTTTCAGAAGCCATTACTTCTCCAGACGTCGGGGGTGAAAGAGTACGGCCCTGCCATTTACCCATAGGGCTCCTCTTACTGAACAGCGCTTGCATAAAATCTTAATCCAATTTCTTTGTTAAATCCAGTCTGCCCTGGTTTTATTAATTTCTTTATTCAAAAAAAAAAAAAAAAAGATATCCAAAAGCAATAATTCCTCAGACTAGAAAATTGCCAGATGTGATTAAATAGATTGGCCAGCTTCTAGGGATTTTCCACTTGTGGGTTTTTTTTTCCCTCTTATGTAATAGTAAACAGATATTACTCTTAATTTAAAATGGTTTAGCTGATTATGATATCAGCTGATGCAGAAAACTTACAGAGTGTTCAGGTGCTTATTTGTGAACTCATAATAATGCTCGTCTCATCATTCCTTTTGTTTTCTGGGAGTGAAGAGCTGTACTTTCCTTAAAATCCAAGTGACCTTGGCGTTGGACACAACTCTGCAATTTCCAGGGGGCATGTGTTTTTATTAGAGAAAACTGACTTTGTTTTATAATGCCACAATTACTTTCAATTCAGATATAGTCAACCGAGTTTTCTAGTGGGAATTATTTGGATAATTCAATTGGTTATAAAAAGGGAACTCCAGGGCGCCTGGGTGGCTCAGTGGGTTAAGCCTCTGCCTTCGGCTCAGGTCATGATCTCAGGGTCCTGGGATCAAGTCCTGCATCGGGCTCTCTGCTCAGCAGGGAGCCTGCTTCCTCCTCTCTTTCTGCCTGCCTCTCTGCCTACTTGTGATCTCTCTCTGTCAAATAAATAAATAAAAATCTTTAAATTAAAAAAAAATTTTAAAAAAGGGACCTCCACACCTCCTTCTTTTCCAGAAGGTGTCTGCTGGTGGGTTGGTTATGACATTAATGTAAGTCAGGAGAAGGCTCCTGGAAGCAAATCCCTCTCACACATTGGTGCCTGAGGGGGCTTCACAGCATGGCTCTTAAAATATAACAGTGATATGATATAAGGTCAGTGGTAGTAATCTGATTTATTCACCCTAGCTATATGGGTCATCACATAGTTTTTTTCCTCTGAATATCTGTAGTGTTTATTATTTACTTACATGAAAACATAACTTTTTAAAAAGATTTTATGTATTTGAGAGAGAAACACAGAATAGGAGAAAGAGAACAGAGAAAGAGAACAGGGGAGAGAGAGGGAGAGAGAATAGGAGGGGGGCAGAGGGAGAAGCAGACCCCCTGCTGAGCCGGGAGCCTGTTGCAGGGCTCGATCCCAGGACCCCATGATCATGACTTGAGCAGGAGGCAGAAGCTTAACCGAGTGAGCCACTTGGGCTCCTCAAACCTTGGAACTTTTATGCTACTGGTTGTTATTATGCCTATATCATCTTTCCAACTGGACCATAAGGGTAAGAACAGCTTCTAGGCTTTTTTTAATTCTCCAGAGGCTGGCATATGGTCTTACAAACAGTAGGCAATAAAAATAGGAATTGCTTGCTTATTTTTGACAACCATATTCACTTATAGTTCTTAACGTGCTTTGCTACCATCCTCTATCAAGGTGATAAATACGCTCTGTGTAACTGTTTCTCTCGCATAGTAGTACCTCCCCAGGCCAGGTGCCCTGAGAAGACTGAGTGCCTTTTGGAATTCCCCATCTTCCTGTGCCATTTGCCCTTGGGATTTCCCAGTCCTCTCCTCTCAGCATTGACCAACACACTTACATCCTGTTCTAGATTCTCTGTCTAACCTGGTGTTTCCCCACGCCAGGGCAGGGGGTGAGTGGCCAGGGGGACTGGGAGAAGAGGAAGGAAAGAGAGGACACACACAGCTCCATTCTTCTCCATTACACTGCTGAACTGGGCTGTACCCAGGGCTCCCTCTCCTCATAGAGCTGCCAGCCGGCTCCCCTCCCAACCCAGCAAGTTCTCAGAGAATTCAACACCAAACAAGGTCTTTGCCCTGTACTTCCAGCTCCACAAATATAAAATCCTCTTCTTCCTCCGCCCCACTGAGGCACTCACTAGACCCTATCCCATCAAGCTGTAAATAGAAAAAGCTCAGGAAATAAATAAAATCTTAAAAAAAAAAAAAAAAGAAAGAAAAGAAAGAAAAAGCTCAGGAATTCAGTGACAGAAAGTTTCCTTTTGAAATAGAAATAATATTTTTCTTAGTCCCTAAAATATAGGCTGATCCTTTTCGTTTGACTTGGTCTTCCCTGGATTTAGAAAATTAAAAAGAAGAAGAAGGAGGAGGAGGAGGAGGAGAAGAAGAAGAAAGAAAGAAGAAAAAAAAAGAAGCAGGAAGAAGTTATATCAGTTATATCTAAATTTATATCAGTTATATCTAAAGGATGGTATTTGTTATTTCACTTGTGGATGAAAATTGAGGCTTGGAATATGGTGATGCTTAGGCTGACCCCTGGGGAAGAAAGGCTGACCCCTGGCCTATCCATGGCTCATTCACCAGAGTTTTGGAAACCTCCCTCCTGGTTCCTCCAAGAAATCCCCTTTTCTAATATTTTTTTACCTCTCCCTCGCTTGGCCACTGTCTCTTAGTGCATTCAACACATTGTTCTTGCAACATCTCTAAAAAAACCTAGCAAACTAAACACAAAACACCCTCTTTTTACCCACAGACTTCCTTGTTTCAGAAACTTTCTCACCACCACCTGAACTCCTTTCCTTCTCAGCCACGCTTTGTGGGAAAAAACCACCTCACGTGACTGCTCAGCCCCCTGCAGTGTATTCCGTAAACATTTACAGACCCCCTAATATTTGCAGGGATTAAAGTGAAGAACACGACAAAGAGACTCACCCCGCTGAAACAAGTGTTCACCGAGATGCCAATAAACCTTTATTGCCTGATCCAATGGACACTTCTCAAGACCTCTCTGACTTGTCTACTGTGCAGCATTTAAAGGTCTCAGCACGAGCTCAGCTATCTGGTGGGAGTTCTGCTGGGTGGTAGGGACACAGAGAAATGCAATTGCTTGCGTGATCTGTGAGCAAGGGTGCTGGCATTTCAGTGACTTATCTAAGAGTCCGTGGTTTATCATAATGTAGTAAATGTATAATGTAGCGAAAAATCGAAAGCATGAGCTCTAGAATAATACTGGTTGGCTGAAAACACCAGAACTATTGCTGCATCTTCCCAGGGCCTTATCTACCACGTTAGGGTTTTGTGAAGAGTAAATGAAATGATACAAGTAAGCCCAGAGCCCAGCACTGGGTGAACATTTGGTTAATATTTGCTGTATAGTTATGACTCCACGTAATGAGAGAGGTTAATACAAAATGCCATGCTAGGAAAAAGAGAGGGGGGTATTTGGTCCACTTGGGAGAAATCAAGGAAGGCTGTCTGGAGGAAGTAAGGTTAAACTGAGTTATGTTTTGTTTTTTAGGATTTTATTTATTTATTTATTTGACAGAGAGATTGAGATCACAAGTAGGCAGAGTGACAGACAGAGAGAGAGAGAGGGGAGGAAGCAGGCTCCCCGCTGAGCAGAGACCCCAGATGCGGGGCTTGATCCCAGGACCGACCCGAAGGCAGAGGCTTAACCCACGGAACCACCCAGGCGCCCCTAAAGTGAGTCTTGAAGGTTGAGTTCAAGGAAGCCAGGTGAGTGAAAATGGAAAAGCTATTTCCGGCAGAGGGATGACAGAAGCCAAAATATGGAGGCAAGGATCTGCACAGAATGTGTAGAAAATGAGCCCAAAGAGGAGAGGCAGGAGCTGAAGCTGGACAGAAAGATTGGGGTATGGAGCAAAAAGTGATCCCTGAAGTGTTGTAAGCTGGAGAGTCGGATAGTTAGATGTGTCTTCAATTCGGTGTGAAGGATGGATATGAGATGGTCAAGAACACAAGGAGTTGGATGAGTCAGGAGTTGGTTACAAAAGAAGTGATGAGGGCCAAGCCAGAATAGTAGCAATGTGAGTGGAGAGGAGAGATGAATCATCAAATGTATCTACCATTTAGTTCTCAGGTCTATATCCTTTTCTTGGATTCTGAAAGCCATCTCCTAAATGGCCTTGCCCCATAAATCTGTTCTTATTGGAACCACAGCGTCTTTCTAAACGCAAAGGTTGATCTCATCTCTGCTTTAAATTGTTCAGTGATTCCCCATCACCAGCGCAGTGACTTTCAAACCTATTTGGTCAAGACTGATGTACCATAAGAAATCTCTGTTCTTATATACATTTATAATAGAGAGATGCAACTGAGACAACTGGTACTAGCCCTAAATTTACCCTTTTGCAGGAAAGGCACTCACATTTTCTATTCTACTCTAGTGCTTCAAAATGTTGATTACAGCCCAGTGAGTTGATTTCATGACCCACTAATAAGTGGCACACGAATGGAAGAACATCTAAATGGTAAAATCTACATTCCTTGGCCTTGGATAACAAGTCCCCTAGGGTCTGAATGCTCATCTCCCATTATGTCCTCCATGGATCCAGACCTTCTGTCATATTGTTTGATTTGTGGTTGTCTTAAAGACTGCTCTCCTAAGTCTTTGATTGTGCTCTTCCCTCTGACCCAACTTGTCCATCTAGGTAGTCCTGCTAAGAGTCACATACTGGGGCCACTTTCCCGTTGACTGACTTCTCACTGCTTCTTGATTCATTTTGGTGTTTACTTATTTAAATGGGAACACACACGCATTTATTCTGCTTTACTTATCTCTTTCCCCTATTAGAATGTGTGTTTCACATGACCAAGACATTATTTTCTCTCCTATATTCATTAATAGGACATTCACAAAGTTTATTTTATGTGTTCCCTCTTAGCTTATCCCCTCCACACTTCCCATCTGCCTTCACTCTGAGTTGAAGCTCCCATGGAAAGAGGCTCATTATTTTTTTTTAAAGATTTTATTTATTTATTTGACAGACAGCGATCACAAGTAGGCAGAGAGGCAGACAGAGAGAGAGGAGGAAGCAGGTTTCCTGCTGAGCAGAGAGCCCGATGCAGGGCTCGATCCCAGGACCCTGGGATCATGACCCGAGCCGAAGGCAGAGGCTTTAACCCACTGAGCCACCCAGGCACCCAAGAGACTCATTATTATATTCCCAGAGTTTAACACAGCTCCCAGCATATAGTAAATGATGAAGAAATATTTTTTTATTGGTTTAAAGCCAGTTACTATTCAAGGCACAGAAAATTAAAAAAAATAAGAGGCAGTTGTTCTCAAGAATCAACCAGGGAATCACCTGTTGTAAAACAGTGTTAAAGCTAGTGTGAGTTAATTACTGGGACAAGCAGGATAGGGCTGTGATGGGGACGAGTTTGGGATAGAGAGAATAGCGGCTTACAAATGGCTGTTAAAATTTATGAATTTTATTTTCAAGCTCTGTGTGACCTGGATAAGGGTCAGGAAAGGCTGAATGGAGCATGAAAAGAGTCAGGGCTTGGAGGTCTGGGTTCAGGTAGGATGAATAGGAGGTCACCGGGCAGACTCAGGAGAGTGCACTGGGAGGGGGTTATCCCTATATATAAAATAGAGTGGAAGCACCTTTAAGCCTCCCTGCTGGACCTCTACAGCATTGTCCTTCAAAGACCATCTCTTTCCTTTCTTCCATTTTCCCCACTCCATCCCCCTCAATCTAATCTAGTGTCCGAGGTTTATTATTTCATATAGCTGTTAGATGCCTTCATATTCTGGGTATATTTTGAACTTAACATATTTTTATGGTTATGGGTAGCGTCAGGTATGGCACATGAAAGGTTACTAAACAGCAAGTATAATAGTTTTCATGTTATTCTGAGGTTGAGCAGTCAGTTTACAAGTGATTTGTATTTCCCCACAATTAACGAACAGAAATACTTGTAAGATACAAAAATGACTTTCTACAGGAATGGACAATGAACTAAATTAAGAAAATTGGATTCTCGTCCTGACTTTGTGACTACCTTGAGGAAGTCATGCAAACCACTGAACTTTACTGCCTTCAGCTGTAAAATGCAGGCTGGGAGCAGGAAAGCCTTGCAGTCCTTTCTAACTGTGTCACAGGTTCAAGGCTAATTACTCACTGGAGTTCCAGCAAGTAACATTGCTTTCCCCATCTCCCTGCCCGGCATTCCTGTCACTTTCTACAGTAACTTTGTATTCCCTCCATTAAAGATACTGAAAACAAAACAAAACAAAAACAAACAAACAAACAAACAAAACACAAAAAACCATAAGGCTTTTAAAATAATCTTACGGTCTTAAGGACAGTTGCTAGAAAATCCATTTAAATAGTAATAATAAAGACTGAATCACGTCTCATTATTTGAACTGTGTACATTACTTAATTAAATTCAAAGTGATAAATGAAAGGAGAGATGGTTCACAACACCCAAAATGGGGGCTCATTGCTAGTCCCTGCTCTTTCTGTTCCTTTGCTGAGTCTTCTTACAAGAGAAGCACATGGCACACTCAGTTTCATTTTTATGCATGCACAAACAATTTTCCTCTAAATGATGCTTGTGCTGTATCTGTAATGGCTTCTATTTTGGTATTCTATTTTTTTCTCACTTCATGTTTTATAATGAAAATGGTAAGGTTTCATTGTTCTCTGAAAACAAGAAGAGAGCCAGCTAATAAATAGATATTTACTAAGGACCTACCATGTCCAAAAATGGTGTGAGGTTCTGAAAAAGTGGAGAATGAATCGTAGATGTTTGATGATCCTATGGAAATTGCTAAAACTAGGAAATTCACTCTGACCTCAGGACAACTGAGAGAGAGGAAAATCACTGTGAATATGAGTCCGTGTAAGTGGAGAAGGAAAAAACAAGATGTTTTTCAGGACAGATGCATTTTTGTGGCATGTAAATAATAAGAGTAATAATAATAAAAAGACTAATGATGGACCTAAAGGGTCAGAATCAAAGAAAAATCCCAGCAACATTGTCCCCAATGATCCCACCCCTTCCTGAAATAGCGTCATGTGTCGATGGATATCAGTACTGATCAATGTGAGCTGACTTGTTAAAGGAAAAAAAAAAGAAAAAAGGAGGGGCGCCTAAGTGGCTCAGTAGGTTAAGCAGCTGCCTTTAGCTCAGGTCATGATCCTGTGGTCTTGGGATTGAGCCCCATGTTTAGCAGGGAGTCTGCTTCTCCCTCTCACCCTGCTGCTCCCCCTGCATGTGCTGTCAAATAAAGACATAAAATCTTAAAAAACAGAAAAAAGAAAAAAGGAGAAATGAATGTATAATCCAGAAATATGCACTTAAGGCATTGCATTACTGTGGTCCTCATGAAACCCCAAAAGAAAAGAGAAAACCCTTGGTTTTGTCAGGAGAGCTTCATATATAACATTTTACATGTTCATTTACAACATTTACATGGTTGAAAGAAACTTCTTATCATCATGCTGTGCCAGTCTTTTACTGGCATAAAACCAACACTCAAGCAAGTCAGATATTGAGGTTATAAAATACCTCTCCACCTCCACTTTCTAATTTGGGAACTACTCATTTCGAAGATTCTGATTTGGGGGATCTGCCAAGGATAGTTTATTGTTGCCTGAACAGGATAGATTTGTGATTCAGGCAGATGGTGATAAAATCCCATGCCTCTGGCCATGGTGACTGCTCCAAGGGTTGGCATGTGACCCGAACACAGCCAATCAGAATCTTTCTACACTATCATTTTTTTTTTTTTTCATCCTGAAGCTTGGAGGTAGAATCTTCTGTTTCCTTTTGGATTGCAAGCTCTAGGGATGCTCCCTGAGGAAGTACCAGCAGCACATGTCTTGTCCTGTGGAGAGAACAGCCTGAGATAACACTCTACCTGGTGACAGGCAGAGATACATTTACACCCAGATTACAGCAAGTGTGCATTTTTTAATGCAGACTATGGTGGAATTAGATGCAAGGGATTAAATTATACAGAAGATAAAGTGGCTATAGATGAATAGAAGGTAGATATAATAATTCAAAATATTTTATAAGCTGAAGAGCAGGGACACAGAGCATGAATGCCGGTAGTAGGTCCCAGGCAGCTCTCGTAGGGCCCCTACTGTCCCAAGCTTCACCTCTTTGCTGGCTGGATGGTGGGGAGTGCTTGAAGAGTCCTGGGCTAGGGAGAACAGCTGGGTTGGTCGGAGGGAGGGGACACTCAGAGGGCACCGGATAGTGGTATTTATGGACACTTCTAGAAATATTTTAGTTTTTCAAAATCAGTATGGCTTACTGTGCATTCTAACTGAAGGTCAGCCCTGGTTTGGGGAAAGAGGAGATGGTATTGGAGCTGCTTTTTGTGGAAATGGTGGTGTAGACTGTGAGATAGATGGTACTTGGCTGTAAAAGCTGTCAAATTGCTTGAATTCAAGCTGTTCTTACAGTTTTGGATCCTGTGATCTCTGTTGATGTCCTAAATTGATGATGACCAAGATTTCATTTCTTTCCTCAATCCAGCTGTCCCTGAGCACTCTACCAAGTGCCAGCAGGTATTAAAAAAAAAATAAAAATCATTTGTCCATATCCAGGGTGAAATAAAATAAGCAGCTACATTTCATTTAAAAAAATAACAACATGGGTGCCTGGGTGGCTCAGTGAGTTAAGCCTCCGCTTTTGGCTTGGGTCATGATCTCAGGGTCTTGGGATCAAGCCCCACATTGGGCTCTCTGCTCTGCAGGGAGCCTGCTTCCCCCTCTCTCTCTGCTTGCCTCTCTGCCTACTTGTGATCTCTTTCTGTCAAATAAATAAATAAAATCTCTAAAAAAAACCAGCATTAACAACAACAGGGAAGATGTTCTGAGTATGAAGGAAAAACGAATCTGAACTAATCAAAAAATAGGGAAGAATTTTCCAAAAACGTGGAATAAATTTTCTTGAATGGGTTTTAGTAGGTACTTTGGCTGATAAATCCACGAAAGCAAAACAAAAACAGAGTATTAATGACAATGAGGGACTTAACTCCAGGTCTGTCTCTCTCTAGTGAACCGAATGTTAAGGAAATGCTATTGGTTGAAAGAACTGGTTAGCAGACAACTGGCTCACTACTAGTATACTTTCTTGCCCCATAGGGAACGTTTTTTGGAGCCCAAGAGTCACAGTCCACATGGTCATTAAACACAAGCACAAAGCCTACTCATTTCCCTTCTTTCTTTTGTCCCTTTCCAATCCACCCTATATTTTGCTGCTCCATCCACTTTCCCCAAACCAGATTTTGATTATGTTACTTCCCTGCTTAATGCCCTCAATGGCTCTCCGCAGTCAACTGAATACTGGCCAAGTCCCTTTGTGTAGCATTTTCCCTGGACTCTCCACATGCTCTGGCCCTCACACAATTTATAATCTTGTTCCCCACAACTCACCTACCTTTGTGCCAGATGCCAGCCAAAACAGATTATTTGTTTTTTTTCCTAACAAATCCTACCTCTTTTGAGCTTCTGGTTGTTCATGTGTTCTTGTCAACAGAGATGCCTTTTATTCCTTTGTTCATCTCAGTTTTGAGGCCAAGTCTTACCCAAATTTGAAATCTTGGCTCTAAAAACATCTTAACAAATGCTCATTATAACTCCATGAAGTATCTTTCTCCTTGAAACCCCATTCTTTCTTTTTTTTTTGAAACCCTATTCTAACTTCAAACTTCTCGTGTGAATCTATCATGTTATATTGCACCATGATTCGTGCACACTTTAATGACTCTAGCCAGTATTTATTTTCATGGATGATTATCATGAGGTATATTCCCCTCCTGGAAATGCAGAATTTCTTTTCGTTTCTTTCCTATTTTTTTTTTTTTGCCATAATGTCATGCTAGAAGGATTAAGAAGAAATAAGTCATAACGCATACATGAAATACGAAGTCTTCACCTATACCCTGAGAATTCCCTTGGGCATTCAGTCATAAAACAAATTCCTTTGCCGCCACTGCTACTATTCCTTTTTCTCAGGGAGGCTACGAGACCTCAAGGGCTGCAGTAAAAGTCCTGACATGTCCTTGGACCAATGCTTTCCACAGCACTTATTTGCTTTTGACATTTCTTTGACTTGGGTGATGGCCAATGATTCACTTATAATTTCCTCTCCTGGTGCTTCTTGCCTTTCCATCCATTGGAGTTTTGCTTCTCTGATTATGTCAGGCTTTAATATTCTCACTTGTTACTCTTCTTAAAAAATCACTGGTCTCCTTATAGTTCTTGCCTGCTTAATCACTTTCCCTTGAAAACACACAAAAACCAGCAGGAGACTGTTTGGGGGTAGGAGTTCTTGGACCATTTTACTGGGAACCTTCAACCTGACTTCATCACATTCCTCTTTTGGATGAAAAGCTTCCAGTTTCAATCTTCCAAGTGGCCTTTCCCTGTAGAAAGATATCTGTATCCTGTAAAGTATACTTCCTATTACCGTTTCATTACCTATATCTTATTCATGAGTGTCTTGAGGGCACATAGAAATTCTTAAGTGTTTGTTGAATGAATAGATGGGTAAAGGAATGGATAGATGTCTTACAATGATGATTCAGCTTCTTAAATTGTGTCCCTTACTAGACTGTAAATGCTTTATAGATAAAGATTTGACTGTTGGCATCTTCGTGTCACTTGTCATCCCAAGCCGTGTCTTGCATGGATCAACATCAGCAAAGAATTTGTTGTATTACAGTTAAGTGTGCACCTGTCACCCTGTGGGGGTCTGAAGTAACTAGCAGAGCCAATCCTTGGAGATTTCACAGCCCCATTTCCTGTTCCAGTTTCCTTGATTCTAGACCATACCACATTTTAAAGGCCCTGATCCAATGTTTATATCTACTTACTTCATAGTTTTAGCTTTTGCTCACTTCGGTGTTTAGCTCAGTATCTTAGTACTGTTAAGAAGATGTGATTTCAAGTGTTGTTTCTACCACTTATTAGATGAATGACTTCGGGGAACTAACTTAAATTCTGAGTGTTTTCTCATCTGTTGAGAAGTAATGATCCTACCTGTCGAACAAGTGGTGAGGATTGGAAAATGAGTCGCTGGTAGTAAGAGGAAGGCATGTGAGCTGTAAGTATGTAAAATGAGTATACACGTACAGGTACACCTCAGAGATTTATGTGGGTTCAGCTCTACACCATGGCAATAAAGGGCATGTTGCAATAAAGGGAGTCAATGAATTTTTTGGGTTGACCAATGCATGTAAAAGTTGTGTTTACACTGCACTATAGCCCTAGTATGAAGCAGCATTATGTCTAAAAAAATGTATATGCCTTTTTAAAAGGTATGCTTTATTGCTAAAACATGCTAACCATTATCTGAGCTTTCAGTCAGTCGTAATCACTGATCACAGTTCACTGTAATAAGTATAACGATAATGAAGAAGTTTGAAGTATTGTGAGAATTCCCAAAATGTGACACAGAGACACAAAGTGAGCAAACGCTGTTGGAAAAATGATGCCGAAAGACTTGCTCAACACAGAGTTGGAGCCCCACAAACCTTCAATTTATTAAAAAAAAAAAAGAGGTATCTGAGAAGCGCAACACAACAAAGCATAATAAAAGGAGGAATTCCTGTTATAAGTGTAATTAATTTTGTAATTATTCAGTTTGCTTTTCCAAAATGAAATTGGCTGTCAGAAGAGACAAGAAGTTTTTAGTCACTAGGGTTACTTCAGAGAAGGTTGTAGGCACTTGGCAAGTATGGGCAAAGGGAAGTCAAGATCTTTGTGATCTTGTTCATTTCTGACATACTATAATCCCACATATAACTTGTACACATGCTAATAAAGTTTAACTATGTTCTTGAGCTTTTTTACATTTGAGCTATGACAGGTCAACTCACTAATTATTTTCCTCCTAGTTGTGGAATAGGAGACACTGGCTTGTAAGAAGTTCAAGTAGGAAAAGTCTCAGGGATTTTAGTTTACTGTAAGCCTTCTAGAATAGTCTAATTTTTTTTTTTTTCTGGACTACTTAAATGAGGCTCTATCATTAGCAACAAGGAGGCCAGAGCAAGAGAGGTGATACACTGTCCTTGTCCTGTTAAGTCAAGCCTGGAGTACTGGTTCTAGACTTGTTCTTTTGATTTCAGCGGGGGTGTTGACAAACTAGGGCACACCCAAATAAGAGCAGATAGGATGGGGAAAGAGATTGTGATGGTCAGTTCTAGGTATCAATTTGGCTATACTGTTTTACCTGGTTATTAAATTAAACACTCGTCTATGTGTTGCTGTGAAGGAATTTCATAGATGCAATCAAGATCTACAATCAGTTGACTTTAACTGGATGAGTTTATGTTTGATAATCTGGACTGACCTCATCCAATCAGTTGAAAGGCTTTAAGAACAAAACTGAGGTTTCCTCTCCAAAGAAGAAATTTTGCTCCAAAATTGCAGTATCAGTCTCTTGGGCTGCCCTGTGTATTTCAGACTTGCCATTCCCACAATCACCTGAGCCAAAGCATTGAAATAATTCTATATATGTCTCCTACTGGTTCTGTTTTTCTGGAGAACCTTGACTGATGTAGAGATCAAATAAGAAAGATGGAAATGAAAAGTCAGAAAGGCTGTGACAACGGTTTTCCAGTATTTGAACAGCTATCCTGGGACAGATAAACCAATGTATGAAGGGGACAGCAGGGTGCCTTTGGGCCTCCTGTATGCCAAAAGTTCAATGGAGCCTTCTTTCAAAGAAGGCACCTGCCCTTCAGCAGGTATAGCAAAGAGAAAATCTGACCAATCTTTCAGCCTCTTAAATGAAGTGCCAAAATAATGCCAAAACAATTTTTAGTAGTAGGCATTAAATGAGTCCTTTCCTTATAGCTCTTTTATAGCTCTTTAAAATATTATTTGCCCTTAAAACTGTTCTTCTCAGAACTTCACTTTGGCTCATATAAACAATATTTCCACTTTGTGGATCATTGTGACTAAGCCAGAAGCCCCCAGATGCATATTCATTCACTGAGTGAAGCTGCTCACATGGTTTTCATTTTGGAGAAGATAAAGCTGATGCCTTTTTGAAGTCATCCAACCAGATCAGGATTTGGATAAGGCTAGCGAGTTTATAAACTTTGAGCCAGTGGTTTTCTTACTCAGCTAGGCATCATCTCTCAGCCAAATGGCTTTAGCATTGTCCAATTTCCGCCAATTTTTCTGTGTGCTTTTAGCCAGCAAAACAAATTCTATGCTATATAGGCATAGACTCAAGAACTGAGTTCCTAAAGAGGCAAACTTTGAAATGCACAAATGGCATTATCACGTTGAGATGCCTAATGCTACCATCTCCATCTCTCAAAGCTATTGAGTGAATCTTACGGAAATAACTTTAAAGCTAGGAGGTGACTTAAAAATCAGTCGTTGAAACAAATACCCTACGTGTGTCCGACATCCCCAACTCTGGATGCCATGATGCATGCACATGCTTATGGAGGGCTTCTCCCTTGACTTTCACTTTTCCCCGTGTACACTTTATGGGATTGTTTGCTATACTTTTTCTACTCTTCAGTAACTTTAGCTGAAATATGGGACCAATATAAAATATAATAACAATATAATAATCATCCCTTGCAACTTGAGATGAATGTAATGGATTTCCTCATTTAAAACAAGGTACATTTTAACTCTAATCATTAGTTCTTAGATGGAAATTATGCCTGTTTTAAGTCCCTATGTCTAGTTATCTTGAAGGATATTGTATGTGTTCTGGTACCAGTTAACATAATCTTGCTCCTGCTTTTTAAAATTTCATTAAATTATATACAATTATATTAATTCAGTAGGGTGTAGACTTTGAAATATTTTAAAAATGTATTTCTAAAAAGGGAAAGGTATTATTTCATATCAATATGAAGAGAACAAATGAATCTTAGTGGAAAAGATTTTCCCAGGTCCTAAAATCTCCATGGTGCTCTTAATTATTTGTTCTTTCTCATTTTCCTGGAAATGGAGAATTTTTGACAAACATATTTAAGAATTTCCAAAGCTGGTATGCGGTGAAAAAAATATTTTTAGTTCTTGATTAGAAGAAAAGTTAATTCATTTGGAATTTAAAGTTAATCTGAAATGCAAATTCAATTGATATTAATTTTCTAGTTAACCTAGGTTTTTGGAAATTATTTCAGAATTCTACCTATAATAGCCTGGCAAAAAAAGGTCTATCCTTTTTTAGTAATTAAATGATCAATTTAGGTTACAGAATACAAACTTGCAAACAGAAAAATATTAACTCTCCTTTCAAAAGTACACCAAAGTCAATTTTCATAGAGTTTCTTAATTTCCTCCTGAAGACTAGAAGATTTCTGAGGGGAAAAAAATAGTGATGGTCTCGTTTCTTTTCACAGATCAGCCATTGGAACTGGGGTCACTTGGGTTGCCCTTAGATAAAACTGTGAGTAGGCGATTTGTCTGGGACACAAGGTTAGGTATCTGTGACAGCACCTAGGGCTTCCCTAGTCCCCAGCCAATGCATCAGACTCCACTCTACCTTCTGGAGCTCAAGTGTCAACACCAACCATGACCCCAAACTGTGCCCTCCAACACCCTAAGAAGGGCCATCACTGGAAGAGGGCTTGGGACCATTTGTATGAGAAACCTCAGGTGGGAGCAGGGAGCTAAATACTAAAGGGATATGATCTACAGGAGGGCAGTACTCTGGAGAGTATGGGACTGGGCTCCACAGACTTTTCCTCCAGCAAGGGCAGAAGACCAATGGCAGAGACATTATATAAATGGGGTCCAGAGGGGATCCTCTTGCCCCCGTCCTAGGGTCAGTACCATTGCCAGGACTCCTTCCCACCTCATAGGCGGCCCTCCACTAGGCAGTGATTCTCAAACTTAAGCTTGCATCAGAATCACATGCAGGGGTTGTTAAAACACAGAATTCTGGACCCCATCTTCTAAGTTTCTGATTCAGTAGTTCTAGGATGGGGACCAGGATTTGCTTTTCTATCAAGTACCCAGGTGAAGCTGATGATGTTATTCCACGGATCCCACTTAGAGAACCACTGCTCCAGGCAAACCCATACCTTGCACAGTTCTTGCTTTTCCCCTCGGTGTCCTTCCCCTCTTCCTTCCAATCAAGGAGTGATTTTGCAGTCCTGATATCCTCATAAGGAAAACACATTTTATGTCTTTCCCATGGGGCCAGATTATTAGCATTTTCTAAAGTGACTATTTACTAATCTGATTTGCTCATTTGAATGTGTCCCAGCCCTCAAGAAGCCTTTTGGTACAATCAAGGTCAGGTTAAAGGTAGTGGCCAAATGACAACTCAGTTGCAGTTTCCCCTCAGAATGTCCCCAGAAATAAATCCAGCTGTGTGTGCGCAGTCTTTAACCTCATCTGGGCCTCCAGCCTGCTTGTGTTTTCCTGGCTCTGCACAGCCACCTTTGCTGGTGACTGTCTGGCATCCTTTGCTGGTGATGCATTAGCTACTACCTGTCGATGCTGGCTGGGGGAGCGATGAAGGGGCCGATGGTTAGGGTGGAGGAAAAACACCCATCTGTCCAGCTCTCTGTCCCATTCAGCCATCATGAGGGGTCCAAGTGGCGCGATTATTGCTGAGTTGCAAAGCCACTGGGGTATACTGCCCTTCAGTGTCTTGTCCTGATGTCCCCTTCTCCACCACTCTGCAAACCCATCCCTTGATGTAGGCAGGGAGCCAAATGCTATGCAATCTCTCTAAACTTTACCCTCTGCCATCTCAAGGGCCTGTACCCCCATCTACTCTCCTGTCCTTGTATTGTGCCTTCTTCTTCCTTCAGTCCAAACCCAAAAGCACATAGGCATTTCACTTAGTGTAAAGAGACCCTTACTGGGCACTCTAGCTGTGGAGATGGATGGAGATTTCCAGCGTGAGATTCATCTGGGACATTGTGCTCTGCTATCAATGCAAACCCATACCTTCATACGTTTGAACATTTTTGAAGGGTATTATTTGTTAGATGTTTGTGGAGTCCCAAAACAAATGTACATCCGAAATGGGAGACAATTAACTTTACTAAAGTCCTGCGATTTTAAAAAGTGATAGGCAAAATATGCTGGGAAACAAATATCAGAAGCAGTGGGTTTGGATTGGCTGAGAGAAAGGAGCTGTTAAAGCATTTGCCTTCCAAAGCAGATTGCCTGTTTTATCAGGAATGTTCTTACAAGGAGGATGCCACTGACTTCACCTGATCCAGGATTGACTCTATTGGATAAAACGGTCTAAGATGAATCAGGACAAGAGTTTTCTTGGAGTGTCTTCAGATCACACAAGCTGAACACTGGCCAGCGATAGATGACATCTGACCCAGACTAGAAGGTCGGAGGTTAACAGAGCTCAAGGGATCATTTAGACCATCCTGACAGCTGGGGAAAATGAATGCCGATTATGTTAAACAGCTTGCCCAAGTTAAAAAAGGTACACCCTGGTCATACTGAAATGATGGTTGGCATCTGGCAGGCTGGGATTTGGATTCTGGCTGGAATACTCCTTGACCCTAGTCATGTTACTAACTCCCTGGGCCTCAACTTTCTCCTTTACCAAATGGGAATATCCTCTAATTGACTGAGCTATTGCAAGGACCAAATAAAATGTGTGACAGTTAATATGCACCTAATCATCTTAGTTTCTTACTTCCCTCCTTTCATCCAGATTGAGAATTAGAGCCAAAATTGAGAATTAGAGAATTGTGCTTTCTTTTGTGTGCAATCTCTCCTCCACTGGCTGATAATATGACAGTCTTTTCTCCAATCATCATCATCGTTCCCACTATCAGATGCCTACTTTCAGGACAGAATCGTTATTGCGAGGATTAGTAAAGACAATGTTTGTGAAAACACTATATTTATACAAATGTACATTATAATTAAAGGCTACACTGATGGGTCACGAGACAGTCATATTGGCTATCAAATACACTAAAATCCAAACGATTGGTGGAGAGGTTGTTTTGTTTTGCTTTCATTGGATTTTTGGTGCCACATATTATCAATGACTATGTAAAATGTGATCATTTATGAATGATGTAATATCCAAGGTTACAGAATCTGAGTTTCATGTTTCTCCTCTATTCTAGATTCACAAATGTTTCATAATTGAGCACTCAATAAAGTAAGGACTCTTTTCAGCAAAAATAAAGTCAAATTTCTACGACTGACTCCAAGAGACTTGTCCAAATACCGTAGAAGCAGCTTTCTGTTGTTGAAGGCCTATTGTGTCACAAGCATGTGCAATTATCGCCCCTTACACATAACACTTCACAAGGTCAACATCATTACCATTTTATAGATGAAAAATGTTGAGCCCCCAAAAAAGTTGCTAGCTTTGCCTAAAGTCAAACAGCAAGTAATATGCAGAATCCTGGTCTGACTCCTTTTAGAATTCTATTCTTTGACCTCCTACTGCCTCTCCACAGAATGTGCTGGACCTCAGCAACAAATATATAAACACATTTTTAATCCTAGCATCCATAACCACACGATGTAATTTAAAAAGTTACTTCTAACAAAAGTATTTTGAACCTAGGAATAAACAGAAACAACATTCATATAAACAAGTACAATACATGATATATTAGAGAGGAGTTTATTAGTTCTAGGTATTACCACATCCTCTGCTCCTTCTGAAGAAAGAAGAAACCAATAAAGTGACTGTCATAGTGGCCACAATCCATTAAACTAAATTTAGGCACCTATGAGAGGGGATAGTATGAGAATTCTTCCCATACTTAATCTTCATTAGCGATCTGACAACTTTTTGAGGGACATTTCATTGTAAGATATTCACAGAGAATCCTGGGTCAGCAGCAGTGGGAAGGCTGAGATGAACATGGATACACAGCAGGCATTTCAAGGGACAAGATGAGATGTGTTTGGTTTAAGCCAAAGGCTCCTATGGCAGCGTGACAGAAAAGAAATCTGCAGAAAAGAAGTCTAAAACTAAACATCTTTTCCAGGTGTAAAACATAATTGCCATGAAATCAGTTTTTCTAATTGGCAAAGAGGTGTTTCCAACCATTTTATGAAGAATTACATTAGCTCATCCTCAAAGGCCCCTTAACAAAAGGGCGAATGTGTATGCAGAGTTGCCTTGGGGGAGCCTCCATGACCCATAAGAAGAATTTCTCTAAACCAAAAGGCAGGCAAAACAAAAATAATCCATAAAATTAGAGACGTGGTGTTGAGAAATCCCTAAATACCTTTTCTTATACCAGAATTATTTGTTATCCAAACAACTTTTTTCTGTGTTATGTTTTCTAGACTTTTAGTAATTTTCCTTGGTCTCTGTCTCATCATTAAGGAAGACCAAGTTAACACTAGAAAATGTTCATAAGCAGGAAACCACATTTTATTCCATCACTCATAAACCACCACTCAGAATAATCAGTGTCAGTTTAGTTATAGCAACAGATGTGAAAACACACATAGTAACTACAAAGGCTCTTTATAATGTCAGTTTAATTTAAACCTTAACCTCAGATTTTTTCCACAGATACAGTGAGAAACCACAAGGATCCTCTGTCCTAATGCTCCTTCCATACACTGCAATAAAATTTCTTGTTTTGGAAATAGAGAAACCATCTGAATCAGCAGTCCTAGCCCACTGTGTTGGCCACAGTCACACCATATGTCCAGTAGTTAGCCTTCTTAGGGTCCACGGGAACCTGTGCTCTCCTCCCTCACCCATTATTTTCTCTGTGGAGTTTCGGCTATACATTTCAGATGGAAAGTAGTTAGTGTACTAAAATTGTGAAACACTTTTTAAAAAACCCTTTAGAAAATGGCAAAGAATTTAAACAATATTTACTGAGTCTTCACTATGGGCAAGGGAGTGTGCTTCTTACTTAGAGGGATAAAGGGATGTATAATTGAATAAACATTCACTATGCAGGAAGTGTACAGTCTAAAAGAGTGTTGTTCAACAAAAATAAAATGTGAACCACATATGTAATTTTAAATGCTCCACTAACCTCATCAAATCAAGTAAAAAGAAAGATAGAATTACTTACACATATAATTTATTTAACCCAGTATGTCCAGAATACTATTCTTTCAAAATGCAATCAATATAAAATTATCAATGAGGTATATCATATTTTCTTTTCTTTTTGTACTAGATCTTTAAAATCTGGTATGTACTTTACGCTTATAGCACATCTCAGTTCAGAATAGTCACATTTTAGGTGCTCCATTGCCACACATAACTGGTGACTACTATGTCGGATTCTATGGGTCTAGAAGGCATAGAGGCAGAAATGACTGTAGTCTAAACATTACTTGGTTTAGGGAAAGAAGGAATTTTCCATAGAGTTCCATGAGGTCCTATCGAGGGTTGTGTGTGTATGTGTGTGTGTGTGTGTGTGTTATTGCTTTTTTTTTTTTTTTTTTTTTTAAACTCTCCAGAGTTATCCCTACATTCAGGTCTCTGCTCCAGCCTCATAATCGACATGCTATGTCTCACAAACTCCCCACTTCTTCCCATCCCAGTCTTTACATAAGCCGAGCCTTGCCTGGAGCTTCTCTGTTTTGGTTCATCATTACTTCTAGCATATAGCATGGTGCTCGGCAGATACTCCTCAGTAAGTATATCTGAATGAACAAATAAATAACTGCAGGGAGCACACAGGGAAGAAGAAGATGGGAAGGTAGAGGAAAGGTCCGACAGGCCGTTCTGTTGCCGAAGACCTTGGGCACGAGCTTATAGGTTTGTAATTAATCCTGTGAGCAAGCCAGATCCACACCTATCACTTTCATATTAAATGTTTATCTGCAGCTCAGCCACACATGGGATGTTTGGGAGTGAGGCGAGACAGACAGTGGCGAGCCCTGTTAGAAACCTTCTGAAGGCGTCTCAATGAGAACCCATCGGGTCCTCTACTGTAGGAGAGTGGTAGCTATATGCATTAGTTACACATCGCACCAAGGGAGCAAATTGTTTTGCAGAAACAGTACCTTCTTAGAGGTGAAAAGAACTTTTGTCATTTTACAAATGGGGCAAGTGAGACTCAGATAAGTTAACTGACTTTCCTCTAATTAAACCTTAGAGTTCATCACTCTGCAAAAATGGATTTTGTTACGAAAGGAAGGGCAGGTAGAGACTGCGTGTTTTAAGAGAAGAGATCATTTTATACACATTTAATTAGTAGTTACAGAAAAGTGGGGAAAAAGATGAAAAGGATCCAAAATTCATTGAAGTTATGAAAGGAATGGTTTTAAAAAAGTTTCAACACAGGACAAAACTGGTCTTATACATGAAGCTGGTCAAAGATTCATTCAGTCAAGGGTTCTGATTTAGCAAGTCACTTAAATACTTCCATTTTCTAACATCTTTAGAAGTATTACCAATACATCTTCACAATGATGAAAATGCAAAGGCTTCCCATTTGACAGAATGCAAAAAAACCTAAAGAAGGAAATTAAATGACAGTACCATGGCCAAAGTATTCTGTGACTCATATGTTGTCTTCCAAATTAGATAATTTGTGTTTTTCTAGGCTGTGTTTTCAGCTGACCTTCATGTTTTCAGTCTGAATGTTTCAGAAGGAGAGAATATTTTTAATTTCATAAGAATTAAGCTCTGACAATTTATACTTCAGATCTAGACAATGTAAAATGGCTTATAATTTGCCAGTTTCTATTAAGCCGTAAAAGTCTTTCTATTTCATTGGGAAAGATTCATAAATTTTTAAAATTTTAAGTAGTTGCAACTAACTAAGATAATCTTAAAAAGAAGTATTAGACTTAATATCATAAGGCTTTGCTGGTCATAACCTCCCTAAATGGCAGAATCTTTAGATTGGAGGTAAGCAAAGACATTAGAAGGTACACTAGTAGAACTACCATTAAAGAAAAAAAAAAGAGCTAGGCTATATGGTTGACATCACAAAGTCAAAAGATCCTTGACTAGATAGAAGTTTGACTTTAGGCCAGTTGTTTTTATAATGTGGAGATCAAACTTTGATATAAAACCTTTAAACCTCAAGATTTGGTAACATTTACTTTAATATAAACTTGCATTTTTAATGTAAAAAAAAAAAAACCCAAAAGTCAGATCGCTTACTACAAGGTTACAATTAGACTTGGAATCCACATGGACTGGTTTTTTTGGTGTTTCTTTGTGTGTGTGTGAGTGTGTGTGTGTTTTGCGTGAGTTAAGAAAAGTCAATAATATAAAACCAAACCCAAGGAAGCCTGGATATTAAGGTGATTTATCGAAACATTGGAAACATAAATCAGATGTAATTATCTGATTTTCAAAATCTAGTCATCTTTACCTCCTGAAATGGTCTCATAATTCTTTGATGATGCAAGGCTGAGAAGCGCTTATGTCCAACTGAAATGTGGATGAGGAACGATAAATGGTAGTTCTGACTAACAGTTTGAGATGCCAATGTTCCTCTTGAGGAGTTCCCTTATTGACCTCATGGGGAGAATAAAAGGCATCCAGTTCTTGGGAATTTAGCAGCACACATTTCAAAAGCTTTACTTTTGTATCTACTGGTAATCAGAAGGAAGGTTTAGGTCTTTCTGAATCTTCTTCCAGATTTGTGGCTGTACATGGTAACTCAAATCCTGAGCAAAAACAAGCAAGGAACCCTGTAACAGTAAAGCCTATCGTCACCTCCTTTCTCTCAGCCCTCCTATTCCTCATCTCATCTTTATTTTCCTTAGCCATTCCCCATCTAATAAAGTGTGCTTTATTTTTTTTATTGTGAGAAAACACACATGATGTTGTACATACATAATGTACACTATAATATACATAATAAATCATATTTATCATTGTAATCATTAAGTGTGCAATTCACACTTAAATGTCACATTTAGTGTCATGTCGTTGGACAACCATCACCACCGTCCTTATCCAGAACCTTTACATCTTTCCAAACAGAAACTCTTACTCATTAAACCTATTAACTCCTCATTCCCTTCTCCCCTGGCCCCAGCTCCAGGAAGCCACCATTCTACTGTCCATCTCTATGAATTTGACTACTCAATGTACCTTATGCAAATGAAATTAAGACCTTCTTTTGAGAGCTATCATGAGCCACTGAAATGTAGTAAGCATAGGCATCTCATGCTCCAACTTGTGTTTTAGAAAGCTCTTCTAGACTGAAGTTTGGAGGGTTCTGTGGAGGCAAGATTGGCAGCAAAAGGCCAGTTACGCAGTGGTGGCAGTTCTCCAGGGAAGAATGAAGGTGACCTGAACTAGGCAAATGGCAGTGCAGACTGTCAGTAAGTATATGGAAGTGGGAGCCAAAAGTTATTTAGAAGGTAGAATGCACAAAAGTGGATTCCCTTCTACTCCTAGACCAAAGAATCTGAGGATGCTAGCATGACAACAAAAAGTTCCTTCCAAGTTTCTGAAGTTCCTAGGCTAACAGACAGTGAGCATAGAATGTCCAGGGAAAACCCACAACAGTTGCCAGAAAAGTGACATGATGTAATGAAGGAGACTCTCAAATGTTGTCAACGGACAATGGGCCTTCTTATCTGTGTGACCGTGGAAATTTACTTAATCATTCTGATGTTCGGTCTCCTTGTTGCTGAATCAAGGCTAAGGATACCTGCACTCCTGAGCTGTGAGTACAAGGGAGAAAAAACATCATTGAATGTGTTCCAAATTAAGTGCTATGAAAATGCTACTTGTGAGAGCATATTACAACCAATCAATAAAAGGTAATTAGTATGCTATATCAGTATTTACAGGGAGTTGAAGAGGCATTTGAAGAAAGAAATCTGGGCAATTTATAGTAGCGGGGTAAACACCATGGGTCACATGGAATTACAGATAGCTACAGAAAAATATGTAGAATTTAGCAAAGTGTGGGCTAAGGATGAGGAGTGAGCAAAGGAGGAACTATCAGGTGGAAGAAGAGTAAAAAGGATGAGATGGAGGCCCACCCAGTTCATTCCTGAGCTACTAGCATTGGAGAGCTATGCCAAGGCGCATAGGGGATAAGGTAAAATATGCTGGATGTATCCAGAATAGGAAGGACTTTCAAAACTATCTAAAGTGGTCAGTTGACATAAAGTAAAATTCATAAAAACTATGGTCCCTAACATTATTATTATGCTCTGGTTTAGTAAACCACTTAAAAAAAAAAAAAAAGATTCCCAATCTGGAAAAAAGATTCCCAATCTGGAAATACTCAATGTTTGAATATGTCTATTTGTTCTAGTTTCAAAGAAAGAATTAGGACATTTCCTTCTGACAAGGTTTTGGGGCCTCTGGTAATTTTTCGAATCTCTGTGGCTTTTTTGCCCTGAGGTAGGTGGGGGTGAATAATGTAATTTAAACTAAAGCATTTTAGCATATGCTTTTTCAAAAGAGCCCCAAATACCTTAATTCTTCACAAAATAAAATGCTTCAATTAAAAAAAAGAAGAATATAAATCAAGAAGAGGAGAAAAACAAAACAAAACAGGACAGTAGATATCAGAGAGTAAAAGACTATATTGCCACAAAGAAGGATCTTGGCTTCTAAGGTCAAGTTTGCCACTTCTCTATATGACTCTGGGGAGGTTCTTTCTTCTTTTACTGCCTTGTTTCCTCAGGAAACCTTAATACTATGGGAAAGCTGTTAATCTGTCTAAACGTGCTGTGATTTCTTCATGGGAAAGTTAAGGAGGAGAAAGGCAGGGAAGAGTAGATGTGGAGAAAAGAGTGAAGAAGTTTTATTAAAGTGTCCAAAAAAAATGGGCATGGCTTGCACCAAGTCTGTGAAGACAAAACGAGGGGAATTAAAAAAAAACAAAAGCAAAAGCAAAAATCTATTTTAGAAGTCAACTCAGTAGGATGTGTCAATGAATTACTTTAATGTTGGAAGAAATGAAGGAAGAATAATAATTGGTAGGTTTCTGGCTCTACCAAATTAGTGGACAGTAGTTTCATTTACTTGAGATGGGGAAAATAGAGAAAAGAAATTACATGGGAAGGAAAATCAAGAGTTCAGTTTTGGAAAGGATTGGTTTAAGGTGTCCACGAGACATTTCAACAGGAACATCAAGTAGACAATTGGGAATAAAGATCTGACATTTAGTGAACTGATAAATTTAAGAAAGATACAGATTTTATTTAAAGCCTGGGAATGAATGAACTGGTGTATTGCTGGGGAGAGGGAGCTAAAGGAGAGAATACATGGGAAAGTGAGAAAGATGGAGAATCAGAATGAAAGAGTAAAGAAAGACAAAGATAGTAAGGGGGAGAGAGGCCAGTGAGCCTTGGTGGAGACTGAGCCACTCCCAATTAGAAGTAAGGTAGATCTATAAAGAACTTCTCAAACTCAACACACACAAAACAGATAATCATATCGAAAAATGGGCAGAAGATATGAACAAACACTTCTCCAATGAAGACATACAAATGGCTATCAGACACATGAAAAAATGTTCATCAACACTAGCCATCAGGGAGATTCAAATTAAAACCACATTGAGATACCACCTCACACCAGTTAGAATGGCCAAAGTTAGCAAGACAGGAAATAACGTGTGTTGGAGAGGATGTGGAGAAAGGGGAACCCTCTTACACTGTAGGTGGGAATGCAAGTTGGTGCAGCCACTTTGGAGAACAGTGTGGAGATTCCTCAAGAAATTAAAAATAGAGCTCCCCTATGACCCTGCAATTGCACTACTGGGTATTTACCCCAAAGACACAGATGTAGTGAAAAGAAGGGCCATCTGTACCCCAATGTTTATAGCAGCAATGGCCATGGTCGCCAAACCGTGGAAAGAACCAAGATGCCCTTCAACGGACGAATGGATAAGGAAGATGTGGTCCATATACACTATGGAGTATTATGCCTCCATCAGAAAGGATGAATACCCAACTTTTGTATCAACATGGACGGGACTGGAAGAGATTATGCTGAGTGAAATAAGTCAAGCAGAGAGAGTCAATTATCATATGGTTTCACTTATTTGT